>CACRXP010000406.1:227007-241947 GCA_902702965.1 Spirometra erinaceieuropaei | reverse complement strand
GTGGTGTTCCAGCGGCTTGTTTTACTGGTTGCAGGGGTTGGTGCGTTCAAGTGGCGCATGCGTAGCCGCGAAGCTGTGTAGACGCAATTGTGTCCGAGCTGAAGTCGGTCGAGTGGCTTCAGGTCAGCGTGTCTGGAACGGCCAACTGCAAGGGGCGAATGACTTTGAGGCAGCGAGGTCTTGAACAATGACGCCAGGCTGGTCATGATGACTGATTGAAATGGGTTTTTTGATCAGAAATAAGGGCGTTAGCAGGGCTGTAATATTAATTATCGTAAAACATAATCCTAAAATATTTCATTCATGCCAGGATGCGGGCTTCTAAATGAGGCCCTTCGCCGCCGATGCAAAAACAACTCTAAGTAAAAATAACTACCGATGTTTTTTCCTTCTGAGGTACTTCACGGACGACGAGCATAATAAAGTCAAGTTCGCACATTTTTTTAGCAAACTGGGACTCTTTCACAGTTTGCACCTACAGAAAACATGTCTTCGGGTTTGAAAAACGTTTTCACTTCCGAATAAATTTTAACCTAATCAGCAGTTGTACTTATGGCTAGGGTTTCAAAATTCCCTACTATATGCTTCGGTCTTGGTTATTTATGCCATATTGGGATGGAGGAATAAAACTTACCTCGCATGATTTTTGTTTATATGTGCATAAATGCGACCGTTTTTCCATAGGTTCTACAAAGCAATGATTGGACAGTGGTTCTACGAGAAAGCTCCAAACAAGTTCACCGACTACGCTTCAAACAACATTGTTAAAAAAATATTCCGGGATCGGATACCAGGTGAGGCACCAACGTGCATTAAACGTCCTCACTGGCCAAAAATATGGGCGTTTTTTCGTTGGGTAGATTTATTCTTGAACAAACTGTGAAGGTATTATGGCTATGTAAAGCAGTTACTAAGCAGAAAATTTTAGGCAGCGTCGTGTCAATGAGACTCTTGAGATTTCAACAAGCTGTTAAAATTTATGTCCGTTCAATCCCTAATAGATACCTTCTGTCCAAGTAATTGAGATCAAGTCTATGAAAACACTAAATTAGAAGTGAGCAATTTGACCGAAATTTGTATGCGCATAACCTCAGTCGCCGGTACACATTGTGCTGGATGTTTCGGCTGATTGGTTAGCGACAGACCAATCACATGGCTTGGGGTCGTTTGTACATGGGCACATTCCTATCTAAAATTAAACAAGTGATTTGAAACAGGGCGCCTGCCTATATAAGATATTTTCTATTTTGCAGCTGTTCAATGCGTTACCGAGGCCCAGCTTCATCAGATTGTTTCGGCGTATCTGGGTCCTTCGAGAACGGCCGTAATAAATGGCAAGTAGAAATTCCTAATTTATAAAAAATTGTCAATTTTTTTATTTACGTCCTCTGAGAGACAATAAACAGTAAGGGCTGCTTTTAGTTGTCAGGATAATAAGCTTATCTAATTGGCTTGTCGCAACACCGACCGGCAATCGCTTGTCGGGCCAATGGCCAATGGAATTTGATGAAAATCGAGGATTTGCGTGTAGGAAACCAAAAGTGACTAAAGCACGACTGTAGAACTACTTAGTCGGTGGCGTTTACGTACATCAAACACTGAAGTAGTTGCTTGGGCATTATACAATGCGTTAACGAGAGCGCCGAAACAGCCCTGTGGGCAAAATAGGCGACTGTCATTGGGGACAATCAGACGTACGCAACCCGAGCTCACACCAATGAAACGGCCGAAACCGCCCATATAATCGCGCGCAATATTTGCTACTTACTTGTCGAAGGTAGAAAAGGATGTGCAAGAAACAGTGATCTTCTGGTCCGAAACATTAGCCAGACCATAAAAGTACCGGAGAAACACAAGTGACTTATAATGCATAGAAAATCTGGTTTACTATTCGTAAAGTGTCCCTGTAAGTCATTATGCCCAAATATGCGCTAAGAACATTAATGCTTTTGCAATTCTGTATAACTTCAACAAAACATTTAAACACTTTGGCAAGAGTGAAAAGTTAAAGTCTCAAACTGAATGTAGATAATTTCGTAAATCTTGATTAGTCCAAAATATGGAGTGTCTGTTTGGTTTTCCTACTGCTGTTCGACATAAGAATTGGAAGGGTAATGGACCAGAAGCTGGTTTTAATAAGGAATGTTCTGCATTGAGAAGCAGATGTCATTACTAATATTATGAAAGGGGACTAATTCGTTGACAAGTTAAATGCTTGGGACGATCTGAAGTGTTAAACGTAGTTTTTTACAAACTGGAATGTGGTATAACATAAAAAAGCCTTCCACAAGAGGCAAAATCATATCCTGTTTGTTGGTTTTTGATTCTCGCCAATCTGCTTTTAAAATAATGCGCACTACCGTAAGCCCAGGAAAGGACGCCGGTACGGGATAGTGGGCAGACAAAGGTCTTTTAAGAAGTAATTTCTTGACGAAAAAATTTACGTTCCGAAACTTCGTTGACCTTTGGATGCTTGCAAATATCCTCCCTGCCTTAATGCAAAGTTTTATTTTTCAGAATTTGCCAACTACTTTATAAGCTCACTTGACGAAGTTAAGGGTAAACAGTGTATACGAATTCAGCCGAATAAGTTCTGTACTTTGTAATGCGTACGTTTGCAGTTGTTAACTTGAGCAGCACACCGTCACTTCTTGAGAATTTCCACGGAAAGTAGAATAATAAATATTATGTTACCGTGCTTCACATACTGGATTCAAGATGTTAAGTCCAGGCGAAAATAACCACATAAATACAGAAAAGAACGGCGAATTGGTAAGTCCATGGCGGAC
The DNA here is from genome assembly GCA_902702965.1 of Spirometra erinaceieuropaei. Lineage (NCBI taxonomy): Eukaryota > Metazoa > Platyhelminthes > Cestoda > Diphyllobothriidea > Diphyllobothriidae > Spirometra > Spirometra erinaceieuropaei. Next base: position 239,158 of record CACRXP010000406.1, on the reverse strand, counting down.
TTATTTGTAATTTAATTGTATACAAGAACTATGGGCCTGGATTTTACGTGATTAAGACATCGATTTACAGCTTGGTAGAGAAAATCGGGAAAGTTTGGCCACATTTTGGAGCAAACGAAGTCACCTAGGGGTGTAAGGAGCGTTTGACACATTAGTCCAGTAACAAAGCGGATAGAGATTATTCCGACTGGCTCTTTGGGACGTCTGCCTATCGAGGAATCCCAAGAGACTGTTGTTAATCAAAAATTCCGAGTGAGGTCGGAATGCGCTTTTTCTCACTATGGACTCTTCAAAGAGTTCTCCAACTTCGAGATACAAGTCCGAGAAAAACCATACGTATTAATTCGCATAGCTAGACTAGACTAGCGATTGTTACCTATCCGTCCTGCATCAGCTTATTGGTGGACCTTTTTATAACCTTGAAAACTTAAATATATTTTTATGCCGTTAGGCAATTCCTTTCTACCAAAATCGATTCTCCGGAACTTCAACATCCCACTGCATGCCAGGTTCATTTGTTTAAACGCATCATTCTCTCAATAAATTGCTGCTCGCTGCATGCCTTAAACCTGCGGCAAAATCGAGATGCGTTCTCTCGTTCCCATTGGTCGTAACTGCTTGCCAGTAATTGTGCATGCATCAATGTGTGTGCCACTGAAATACTTGTGACTTTATCCCTTAACTCCTGGTGTTTACTTTAGTAAAGTCGAAAGCAACATGGAAATGAAATCATGGACGTTTTCTCTGGAAGTGTGTGGCTCTAGCTAGTCTTAACTTTTGCATTTTGTGCATCCGTCTGAAAAAAATTGTCCTCCGCTGTAGGGTGGGATCGCGTTCAAATATAAAAATGCGGATTTATTTTTCCCGTTTATACGCCTTTTTGGTTATTTACAGTTTGTACTAATTGCAGATCAGCTAGTAACGCCGGAGATCATGAAGAAAGTGCAAGCTGAACAAATAAGGACCTTTCACCGACAGTACAGAGCTGTAAAGTCCAACGCAGTCGCCCAACTTCGCGCCATTCGGTCCAGTTCAGACCTGACGGAGTTTCAGGTAGACAGTCGGAGTACGTCAGCCAATTTATGCCCAAAATTTTAGTTTATCTGTTAGCGGTGCGCTTTAACTACATTCGAAGAACAGGCAGGTAATGTCTCTGAATGGTTGTCGTGCTAACTAACTAGAAGACTTGCGTTGCATCTGGTGAGCTCCCACGTCGCCCCAGCCACCTGGGCACGACGCCAAGACGGTTTCAAGAAGGCTGGAGGCGGGAGGGGTTGCAGATTCTACCGCGTCTTGGGTCTGCGCTTAGGTGCGCTACCACGTACCACCCCAAGTATGGAAGTTGTTCGGTCCAATAACGCGTACCAAACCCCGATTTGGTCCGCGTCTTGTTTCAAAGCAACTTTTGTGTGGTCCGTCCTAGTAAATGTCATAAAAGATGCGATCGTAGGATGGGACAATCGTGTTTCTTTTGACACTGTACCAGACTGACAGAGTCACATGGTCCAGCGGCTGACCTCGCAGAGGTGAATTAAGGGATCGGACAATGGCAACCTAACTGGAGGTCAGGCGGCCCATACAGAACGTCTGCTCGGCCACACAAACACATTTTTCACGCTCTGCGCTGACGTATCTGTCCGACCGATGATGATGATGATGATGGCGGCGGCGGCGGCGGCGACAAGTGCGGCGACCTACAGCACGAAATCCACAGTGGTTGGGCTGGTTTGTGAAGTTTGGCAGATACCGCGCACAGGAAGAGGAGAAGGAGGAAAAGGGAAGGCCAACAGACACACCGGTCTTGCTGCAAATACCACGACTGCAAAGCGAGGCGGGAAGAAGCGAACCCCTGCAGGCGGTCAATTTGGATTTCGTGCGCAATATTCGCAGTGAATTTTGTTTTGAGTATTCTCACACCCATAATTACCGATTAAAAACTGTTGCTAAAGCATTTTTGAAATTCGTTGTCAAACTTTTTTTATCTCCCGCTACAGAGTTTGCTGTTCCTTTGGGCTAAAATGGGTGGCATTAGTTCGTATGTCGCGCTGAACACCATTATACTGCCCAATTTATGCTGTATTCTGGGAATAATTAAATCGGCGCGTTCACCAAGTTGCTCATATCCGTTGCTGGCCTCGTACCCGGCCCCTTTGGAGATACGGTAATAGATTGAAGAGACAGTTTTTTCGTCCTACAACTTAAACATCAGTGCTCTAGTACTGAAATTTTAATTAAACGGTCTCACCAATGCGAGAACCTGTCGTCGTGATTGTGTGTGTCGTCGATCTTCCGCTGCTGCATGCGGCAGTTGCGAGGGGTTCGCCTGAGCTTTCCAGTGTCCCCTTTGTGCTTTCCAGTGCAAGGACGCCAGTTGTCGTGCTGCTATTTTTTTAATTTTCGAGGAAATTTACTCGGTAACCAGAAGTTAATCCAACCAAGCAAAGTTCATAAGCACATTCGAAAGCTGACATGGATAGCTGGACTGAAATTTGCCAGCCTCAGTTGAATAATAACGCAATTTTCGAAAGCTTTTGACAGGCAATCAGTAATGTTCCATTAGTTAACGATTTACAATTCAGATAGCAATGCAATTAATTAGAATCTCAGACACAGGTTTTGTTGCCGCTCATCATGTTGTTAACATAAGTGATTTATACTAACTTTCTTGTAGCCGAAGAAGTCACGGCCGACTTCATTCAGCAGACACGTGCTGCCCTGATGCAGCTTCTACAGATGCTCTGCATAACTGTTGAAAGTAAGTTTATGCGCATTTTTAGACACCGCACTTATAATTATTGGCATTGAGTTGTAAAAATCCCCATAGCTATATCCAGAAGGTCGCGAACGCTGCTTTCGATTACCTCCCGTCCGGCCAGTACAGTTATATGGGACGGGGTACAGTGAGTGAAAAAAAATCGATAAAAGTTAGGTTTTAAATTGCAGGCTCGGCAAGAGCTGAAGGACGCAGAAAGTTGTATGTGGTTAGTCACCCTTTGACCACGGTAAGGGCGGAGCCTCTACGAGGTTCTTCTGGGCGCATAGGGTCGGTTTTCGTAATCTGTTGGCGGCCGCTTCTGCTGTTGCTAACAGGCGCTGACCCAGTAGCTTAGTGTAGCTTGAGGGGACCTTGTAGATCACACGGAATGCTTCACCGGGGTCTAAACGATTCCCTGAATCCACTGCATGCGCAAGGATGGCGCTGTGTATTCTCATAGTTCAAACTTTTACCAGTCATGTGGGAAGGTGCTCTCGTATTCTTTTTGAAATGCGCCGACTCGTACGACCAATATAACCTGTTCCACAGGAGCAAGTGAATGACTGGATGCACATTGCGACGGTATGAGGTGGCAGCCTATCCTTGTCTTCTCCGAGAAAAAAGGGCCTAGTAGAGAATGATATGTTAACCCTTGCTGCTGGGAAGGTTCCCGAGACAGCTTGGTCAAGGGGTCTTCCTAGGAGTTCATTTGCAGCATCTCCTTGGAAGGGGACTTTGAGGAAGAACGTTTTCTTTTCGGCGGTCAGCGTTGTGGGTTTTGCGGATCGATCGGCGAGGTTCTTTTCAATTAAACCATCAGGATACCCGTTTTCGCGTAGCAAGTCCTGGATTTTTCTGCGCCCTTCAGCTCTTGTCTAGCCTGTATTTTAAAAACTAACTTTTATCGATTTTTTCGCTTACTGTACCCCGTCCCATACAACTGTACTGGCCTTACGTTAAGTTATCGAAAGCAACGTTCGCCAAATTTTCTTCTGAATATTGCCATTGAAATGAAACCTTAACCTCAGTGCTTGGCAAGGTTTAGGCTTCTGACAGGCTGTTCTAGTTCGTCCTACTTTACGCCGGAAAATTAGGCGCACAGTTCAGCTCTGTGAGAACGGTAACCCAAAACTATGGTTTCCATACAAAATATGTTTAGGTTCGGTTTTATCCCCTTTATTTTACCTACAATGCATCAAGTGGTTTTTTTTAAAATTTACTAAGACTGCAGACTAAACGGCATACAGTTCATTTAGATATTAAGCAGTTTGTTTGAATGCGATTTTAAGGAAAAACACCATCTACTGCACTCACGCGGAAGGGTTGTGTGACCTGCTGCCTCTTAAACGTACGGCAGTATTGCGTCAGTCGAACAATCATAATTTATTACCAATATCACTCAGGATTTCCTGAGTTATTGGTAGACTGGGTGGGCCACTAAATCCACATTTAATTAGGCTCACGGCTCCCGGGGAGGTGTCGAAAATCAGGTTGCTGGAATGTTGGCAGTACTCACGCCTTCCCAATGCCGTCGTGGGTTCGAATCCCACGGAGATCGTCTAGTGTTTCACAGCTGGATCAAAATAAATTATTCAAAATCTGTTAAAATACCCATTGGTTGTTTATCAGCTGGCTTTTACCCTTCACTTATTACTTCCTTTTAAAGAATACAACTTTTCTCTGGGAGTGGATACAAATCAGACGAGCAACGAGGTCCTCAAGATAGCCGAGACCGAAGTCGGGCGGATCGTTCGAAGAAGTGTGAAAGTAAGTTTAAACAAAGTAATGTCCTCTATCTGTTAATGTCATGTGACAGTTCGACGACCGCACCCAATGATGTCAGCTGTGTGCTCCACAGCAAGACGGAAGACATGAGTTAATCACATTTGGGTCAAGTTATCCGCCCAGACGTCGCAGTAGGCTGAGCAAGTAACTTGATCCAAATATGCTTAAATTCATGGTTCTTGGTGAAGTCTCGCTGTCCAGCTGACCAGAGCGTTGGCTGCACTTAGGCCTTTGCCTTGTTGTCATGGGTTCAAATCCCACTGAGGCGCTGCGTTTCTTACAGTTGGATGAATACGAAAATCCAGATTGTGCGCCATAGCTTTCCAAAAGCCGAGCTTATTTCAGAATTTTTTCAAAGTGTTTACGCCACGGAAGCACTCCTCTAATCCAGACTGGACGTATGCTTGGATGGCGCATACACGAACATAAATTCGGTGTGCGACGAGGCGACGCATTATCGCAAATGCCCGTCCAGCGCTACGAAATAGATCGCGAGTTTTACTTCGCAGATAATTGCCACCTACTGAAACAAAACAGGCTGAGAATCGATTGAAGCCTGGGTCTCAGATGAGAACTCAACTAATCAGCTAAATCGATCTGGCGTCGGGACACGGAGCCTTGTGTAGTCACCTTCAGAGCTGTGTCACTGACCACTGATTGGCTAATACTCCCCGTAACAGTTGTCTGCCCTGCTGCTGCTACTGCGACTGTCATCTCTGGCGACGGTTTTCTCAGCATCTCCGTCAGGAAGCACCTTCGGAGAGTTTGCCGAGGTGACGTCAGAACAAGCCTCCCCACATTTCGGCACGCCTCCTGCCACGGCCTTAAAGACAGCCACAGCAGAGTAGGCGTTGCCTCCTCCCTAGCAGTCCACTTATTTCGAGACGACGGGACGCAGAAGTCCTTGGCCCTTGGAACGTTGTGGCTTCCCACAGCGGTCCGGAAAAGAAGACTACGATTCGGCTGCCGATGCCGCATTTTCTAAATAACATACCCGTCTGTAATACCTATACATGAGCATTCAACAGTGCTGTGTTTAATCTTTTAGGAATTCCCCTTAAAAAAATTTAAATGGGGTAACATTAGGGTGTAGGACCCCACATAACTGTTGGTAGACTGGAGATCGTGTCCTAGGGGAATGTTGGCAATGGGGGTTTTACGGGTGGGGTAGCACACCAGACAGCAAGCTAACGAAATGCGGGACAATACAGCAATTGCTTGGATTTCTGCCGACAGTCTAATCCTATGCTTTAGTGTGCCAATAAAAATGGGCGCACTAGTCAAAACATAAGCACAAAAGGCGATTTCGAAAAATAACACAGTTTGACTAAAGGTGTGAGGTTATGGCAAGTAACTGTTGTTGGCAGTATAATGTTTACAGCGAACTGTAAACGGATGCCAAGACAAAACTCCATATTACACGATCTACAGTCTACCGAGAGTTAAGTGGGGTCATCCACCCTATCCTTGCCCTTATTTGGAGATCTCATGTTCCTCTGGCTTTCGGCCTTCTACGCAGAACTATCACCATATAACGCTTCTTGCGACAGTCCTCTTAATCTTGCATATCAGAAATGAGGGAAGGCACTGCGTACAGGAAACGTTAGTTAGGTTGCTGTTAGCGTTGCAAACTGAATGAATGTTGATTAAATAAAACACTTTAGGATGCTTTTAACCTGCTGACTTTAAAATATCTCAGAGAATTCAGTAGGAATAAGTGTGCATGTTGGTTTGGAGGCACCGAACAACCCCCTTTTACCAAACAAATGCTCAGTCATTATTGAATTAAGCACGCAATTCGTGTATGTAACTGGACGAAAAGACCACAGATATTGCTGACAGAAACCAGCAGAGTGTCGATGAATGGTGGACCTACAGTTGCCCCTTGCTGAACGAAAAGTTCTATGCACCCAATCTTTGTAATGTACATCATGCGGTCACTTTTGTAAGGTCCCCTCGTTTCGTTGAAGACCTCTGTCTAGACCTGCGTTCACTGAGGCTGACAGGAGTCATGGTCAACGGGTACTACCACAAAAGGTCTAAGCCGAAACCTAAACGTGAGCTCCTCTGACTTACTGCGGACTGAGCTGATTAATAATATATTTTAATACTTTAGTACCCCAAATTTCGCCATTTGATCGGTGCATTAATGCAAGTCCCATAAACGTAAAGACCTGTCTGAAGTGACTAAAACTTTCTGCAAAATGTTATTCGTCCTCTTTTAGGTGCCCGACGACTACATAATCGAGCCTGGCGACGATGACTTGGAGACTTTGCTCGCGAGCGTCACAGGGAGCCCCGAACAATTCCTGGCTCATGTCCTTCTGGAAGATGTTAGTAAATCTATTTTATGAATGAAAGGGGTTGCCAAAAATACTGATGACACTTTATATTCCGTTAACAGCCTTAGTAGTTTTTATTTTCATCCGGTTTGATACCTGTAATGCTGTTCTCTTCAATCAAGCCGTCTGTTTCTTTTTACAAATCGATGACGAGTTTTTGGTGTTAGGAAGATGTTCTGGTTAGCACAAACTTTGACATCTAGTGCCGAACAACGCTCTGCTCTTCCAGAGTAACCTTATGCAAAATTATTCCCAGAGTACAGGGCATGATCGGGATTCCATTTGAATAAACAGACAGGTGGCATGCTTCGTAGCATGTCTTACGCGCAACAAATACATTAAAATAATCTTTTTGTTCCCATATTCCAAAACTTGTGCGTCCATTAGGTGGTCTTCATATCTTATAAAATTTGTTTATGAGCTTTTTTAGATACCGAAGTGTCGGTACAAGTAACATCTCAACTTTCAGGTTAACAGTGTTGCTTATGAAGTGTGTGCCATCATTCATAACCATTGACACACTTTTAATGACCGGCAAAGGAACTTTTAAGTAGCAAAGACGAATGTATGATTTTTCTTAAGTGGGAATTAGACTGCCTGTTGACTGGAACCTATAAAAGTATGTGCAAGGACAGATCTTTAGATGATAAGTAAAAATTGTCACTTAGACGACCAGGCAATGGGTCTCCGAAAGAGACCAACCAGCACAGCAGCCTACCGATGGGAGTCCTCATGTGATGACTACTTGTACAACTGTTTTTGCGCCTTTGCTCCCATAAAGTGATTCGTTTGAGATCAATGATTAGAGAAAACGTACACACTTGTATAGGATTGCGGAAGTAACATTTGGTTAATATGCAATTTTTTTGATTTCGTAAGATTTGGCTCTAAAAACTTACTTTGCGTTGCGTGCTAGTTAGCCGGACACATGGACATATCATACAATAAACGTCAGATCTGCCATTCACCCAGCATATTTTAGGCAAGCCGTGGGGCACAGAACCTTGCGACTTGATGTGCTTCCTACTAGCCCATTTAGGATAATGTAGCCTCCTTTCTCACCAACGGCAGCTATGCTTCATCAATGATTCACAACCTGAGAAAGGGCCTAGAATGGAATAGATCGTAGTCCGTCTGGATATCAGTGTGGAACGCTACGCCGGTACGGCATTACGAGTTCGTTTGCATATTAACTACTGTTGATTAGCACAAATTAAAGTAAACTGTATTTCTTGCTTCCTCAGCTGACTGCCGCACTTATGAACGGAGATGAGAAACGCAGCGTGCCTGGCTCAGAGGTTTGTTCGTGTTTGCGTGAATGTGTTTTCTCTACACTTAGCTGGCTCATCCCTGAATCCTGAAAAATTTGCGCTTGCTGGCACCCACTACTTATTTTATTAGTCACTCGCCTTATCTTCTCTGTCGAATTAGATTTTACCACCAGGAAAATAACCTGTTTATTTCTGTGATCTATCTGACATTCTATTGGTCGTATGATTAGTGCTGTTGCTTAGATTCATTTCATTGAGTAAACGCGATCGACCATTTGTTATGCAAAACTATTAACAGAAATGCGTAACTATCTGCACCCGTGTAGCACTCGCGGCACCAAGCAAAACACTGAGCCTTATCGCAAGGACAGGAAATGAACCCCACTAAAGCTGACTTGCAAGATTATTAATTCGCAAATGCAGTGTAATTTGTACTTTCGAGAATTAATCCACTAAGTTAACCAAGATTACCAGATTCCGTCGACCGCCATCGACATGTTAAAGTACGGGGGCATTTCGCAGGCCTTTTAGTGCAATGATTGGCTAGATCGCAGTTGAAAGCCAGGAATGGGGAAGCGGACGGCGACCTCAACCCTACTCCTAACCTTAACCTTAAATGTTTACCGACAATCCTAAAGGCAACCTTAGCCCTAACCCTAACCGAAATCGTAAATGTAACCGTAGCCAGTGAACATAGTCCAAACTGTAAAACCTAACCGCATTACTGAAATCTAGTCGTAAACTCAAACCCTAACCGTAACCCGAAGGCATAAGCCTAAAGGGCATAACCCTAACCCAAAAATCGGACACCATTTACCGGTACCCTTACCCTAACCTCATACGTAAAACGGAAGCCGAATGGGTCAGATGTGATTATGTAGTCCCACAAAAAAGCCCCAATAAACAAACCCCCCAGCCACCTGTAATGCGGGGCCTTGCTACCAACTCCGATCTAGCTCAATGATTTCCAGGCGGACATGCAAACGGGAAAGTCGTTAATTTCCCTCCCGTTCAAATCATTAGCCTACTTCCAGTTCGAAGTTTGGAGAGTGTTGAGATAAAATCAATGCCTATTAAAGGCGACACGTGTTGCTAGAATAATGCATTTCCCCTTGAAACAAATCAGTTTAAATTTGATTACGCTGGCCAGCATATTGCAGCAAATGCGCACCAAATCCACCGTACTGCAATTGCAGGGCCAGAGGACGTGACGCGTTTACACAAATATTTAAAACGAGTAGTCGTTATTTACTATAATGTGGATGCTTGGGATAAGAGTGGTACAGCCTGGCAGTAAGTAAAAATCAGACTTGGAATTCCACTTAAGCCTGAAATTATAACTCTTTTCAAGACTTTAAATTCCGACTCTTCGAAAGGCAAGGTAAAGCGAAAGCAGTTAACTTGTTAACAATACATGGCGACTGGAGGTTGACTTAACGCCAATTCAGATCGTTCAGGAAGGACCAGTTACCACCGCTTATTGGCAACGAACGATTGAAATTTCATTCCAGTTTTCCTTAAGTGGCCATCTGAAGCTCAGTGTCATTTGATAAAATCCACCTCCCACCGTGTTGCATTAAGAGTTCTTTTGCACTTACTGATGTTGAATAGCACAATTAAACGTAGATCTTTTTTCTTCTTTAGCTGACGGCCGCCATGACAAACGGAGAGTTGAACCGCAGCGCGCCTGGCTCAGAGGTGTGAAAAGTATCCGCCTGTGTTTGTGTGCGCGTTTTCCGTACACCTGTTTTGCGCACCTGCGAATCCTGCACAGTTTACGCCTCCTGGCCTCATGTTCCATTTTCTCCCCCCTGTTCTTGTCACTTCACAGTCTTTCCTGAATTCGATTCTCACCTCCGAAGAGTCGGATGTTTTTATCTCTCCCTGCACCCTGCTTCAGATGACCAGTGCTATGCTCACTCTCGTATCAGGACGAAGGCATGATCTACATGTTGATTCATAATGTTGTTCACAGTAGCGTGCAGCCATGAGTGGCGATACCGCATTTGAGATAATAAAAATTTCAAATTGTTGCTTAAAGCAGGGAGTGAAAGTGGGGCAACTTTGATGTGTAGGACTTTAACTTTGCTACTGCGAATTCATCTACGGGTGCGAGCTTCCTCTCACTGGGTGATGTTACATTCCCTGTTTTAGACAATTCCCACTAGACTTTTAACTTCATCAATCATTTCTGTTGGCATTTCAAACAGTAGGTTTTCAAGTCTAGAACAAGTTTCACCCAAAAATCGCAGCCTGTTTGTCTGAAAATGAATCGCCTCACGCAAGCTTCGTGTTTTCAGACTTTCAACATCTGCGTTGATTGAGCAGTGTCAGTTATACGGGCAAGAATATTTCAGTGGTCTTTCCTTATAGTAAGTCTGACTGCGAAACATTACCCGGTGGTACAGCGAGAGAGAGAGAGAGTCCTCAAGATCTAACTTCAGAAGCTGTACTCTAGCAACATAATTGCAGGTACTGTACACCAATTTATCTACCCAGTTTTCGCATTAACGATTTTCATTCGGGTTAAAAATCGCACTTCCTACCGGTGGAGTTGTTACGTACTTACCGCGCGTCTTAATTGTCGCCGTCGACTAACTCTCCTGGACCGAATCCCAAAATCAGAACTCAACAGCAAGCGCCCAATAGAGTGCATTGGTGTGTTCTAACTTTATTATAGCGGTATATGTAAGCGAAAAGGCACCAATGGCAATGCCAAATCTTGAAGAAGGACACATGATCGCTCGGAAAAGAGCTTTTTTAGCCTGACGTTTCGGATTTCTGCTCTGCTTGAGTCAGGGTTTACTAGCCCCGAGTCCATTAACTAGCGCGATGAACTTCCCCTTCCATACACGCTGCTGAGACTTTTCCTAGGCGGAGTAATTAGCCACGCGGGGAGCGCACATGTGAACACTTTTCCCAACGCCAGGGTCGGTGCGTCAGATGGTCGAGCAATCATTACACCAACGTCCAACGACGCGAATTTCGGCCATCAAACAATTAGCTCACCAAGTCCAACGATCCCGGGTGAAGCGGAAGCCGTGTATGTTCACAGGTATGCTTTAGCGTGGTGACTGCATCCTATGAACACTGCAGCCCCTTGTGCATGGAAAACCCGTATCTGTTGTTGTCTATGATGATGAGTTCTAGCAGGAATCCGAAACTTCATGCTACTAAAGACCCTGTCCCATTGATCGTGCTTCTTTCTTCAAGACTACTTCCTTGGACTCGTGTCTTAGCTTCTATTGGTAATGTCTAATGTTGGAATGGGGTTCGAGCTACCAGCTAGTGTTCCCGGGTAGTTAGTATGTCGGCTGAACTTTTGGCTCATCTGACCGGTTTTTTAAACTGTTAATCCGGCCAGGAGATGGTCTGACATCAGCACAGTACGACGCGTGGGCGGATTGTTTAGGGAGCATCCTAACAGGCCAATTAGGACTCTTCGCAGTGGAATCGCCTAAAAGGGAGTATTCAAATGAATGTGTGGATATTCGATTTCTTACAAGCACTCAGTTTTAGGACACATTCGTTCGGTTGGAGACGTCTCCGTGATGTTTACAGCATCAAAACATACCAATTTCCAATAAGGGTTGACACAATAGGAGGCGACAAAGGTCTCCTCTGATAGTTAACACTGTCCTTCAAACAGAAATTGGCAATGACGCAGTATGAGACCCCACTCGGTGAACAAAAACCAGATTATCGTGTAATAAGAACTTAATGGGTAGGACTAAGCCGTCGAAAGGAGAACACGATAGTAGATTAACATCCGGATAGCTGTTAACTTAACATAATGCATCCTTTCATTAAATGTTTGTGCAGTTACTTGCGAAAAATTTACCAAAAACCCGATCCCAAAGGATCGATACGATTATCAAGATATCTGACGATACAAGTAAAATGTGAGCACTTTTGGGAGTTCTTCCAGGTCGCCTTCACAAAAGATTGCATTCTGTCTAGTTATGAGAGCGCGCCAGCGTCAATTAGGTAAGAGGCGA
>CACRXP010000406.1:141469-210349 GCA_902702965.1 Spirometra erinaceieuropaei | reverse complement strand
CTCCATTGACCAAATCAAGAACTACTTCCTACTGTTGTCGTTATGACATCTGACGACGAAATCGAATCCACAAGTGAGATTTTTTCCTCAGGGCTGTTAGAGGGGCCTTGCATGCTGTAGCATGGTTAGAATATACATCCTCTTGCGGTGGACTCCGAATAGGGTATCCCATTATCACGTTGTCGAAGATGTTATCGAGTGGAGGAATTGTTGAACTTATAAGGACACTCGAGGTATAAAATCTGAGGAAATCTTTATTGATTCCCGTCGGATATCGAAGGACCTTAATGAATTTGCCAACCAGGAACCGCCACCGGAAGAGGCTACTCAAGATTGACTGTCAAATGAAGGGTTATTCAGATCATTTCGAGCCTTCTCAGATAGCTGCTCTTCCGACTACTTTAGCTTGGTGAGATGTGGTTATGTAGCCCCAACTAATGAGCGCAACACTGTTGGGACTGAGGTTTGGATTAGGGTTAGGATCAAGGTTAGGGGTTAGAGCAACTATTTCTCAACCACTCAAAGTACAGCCTCGCATCCCCAATAGCATTTCTTCTACATACAACAACTTGACCTCGTCGGCTGTGCGTTCCCCGGCTCCACCTGTAAAAACCCATATTATCAGCGGTTCCGTATTACAGGTGGCTGGGGTTTGTTTACTTTGGGTGGAACTATATAATCAAATCTGACCTTTAGTTCTACCGCTTACTCAACCGCGTCTAATTGCTAGCCGAAAATTGCATCTGGGATGCTTGGCCAGTTGATTTTTACTGCTCCGGCCAATCGCAGCTTAAGTGACCTAGGAAGGAACTACCTTGCTTCTAACCCCGTTGATCTCAGTCTTGCGCATACACATGGCTCGATGGCAAGGTCTCACAAACGACAGCGTCGGCCTTGCCTTTCTTGTTTACTTCAAAGATGCGCTACGGTGCCCATTCATTATTCTAGCTCTGACGATTCTGGCCACCGATCGCCGATGGGCTGTCGGAAGCTATATTGGCACCCCAGGCTGCCTATAGTGGAAGGAGACATGGGTGGTAGCACAGGCGGCGACGTGAATTGTTATATTTTGCTGGTGGACACTTAAAGGGGGACTGAATGCTCTGCTGAAGAAATCGACCATAATGAGAATAAACAGCCTCCTGAAGCGGATTCCAAATGGAGCGGCCGCCCCCTGGATTCACCGTGGGTCAATGCGCGAGGACAGAATGAGGCCGGGAGTGTTAGGACAAGTCAATAAAAGTGCTGGCCGTCCTTGAAATTTTGATGGGTCAGGAAGAATGTTTGAATGTGACTGACACTAAACCGCAGGGGTTCAAAACATGACCAATGGTCTTGAACATCTTCTATGCTATAGTACAGTCGGTAGATATTTGCCGAAGGACATTTAAAGTAGGCGCGTTAGTTCTCAGACTGCACAAATGTACAGGAAAGAGACCACCAGCCCAGATTAGGTTCACTAGATACCCTCCCCTCATGAAAGCCTTGCAAGGTCTTTTTGAAAACTAGTAGACAGTCGCTTGAGTGTCGAGCGACGACGGCCGTTTTTGCGCCACGCCAATCTTTGTGCCAACACCAATTTTCAGCTGTGATGAGCTCGGTGGTGAGCTTTGTGGATACCGTACAAGTCGCTCGCGCTCTAGAAATAATCTTATGCTCCAGACACCACAGGGCCTTTCACACAATAGATGGTTCTGCGACGGTCAACGTTCCGGCTTATCTGCGCAAATGGATACATGAAATGCGTCACGTTTGCCCTAATATTTACGGCAGCTCGTGTTTTAGTTCGCATCTGCTCATCTCGCCCAGAGTTTGAGTTCACTTCTAATGCGTAAATAAAACGTATTTGGCCGTTAGCAAATAACATTTGAGGACAGTTTGACTGACTGATTGCTGGCCTTAGGTTTGCCATAAATTGAACTGGGCTTTAAGTAGGATGTTCATCGACCGATGAATTACGTTCATCGAATTCGGTTTCCACACAGACTGGGGAGTCAAAATGCCTCAAGAAAATATCGGTTGTAAAATTAAATCCTCCCTTGTTTTATCAGTAGTAAAAATGCTATTCTCAGATGTCATGTCAAAAGAAGAACAGATGTTTGCCGGGAAAGATTTATTTGGGTCCTGGCTCCTCAAACACAGACTTCGCCTTCGGAGGCTTATGAGTCCTGAGTAAGGATCGGGTGAAGGACCCCACGGCTTGATGGTAGCCCTCCCATTACCGAAAACTCCCAAATACCTGTCTTACGGAACCAGTGGTAATAGGGGCTATACGGGTTGGGCAAATGAGTGGAGGCGTAAATGGCGCTTGTAGTGTATGCCTGGAATTGACGCTCCTGGTAAAGTGGAGGCGTAATTTAAATGAGGTGAAAAATGAAAGGAGGGTATAGAAATAAGCATGGATAATTAGTACGGTATGCGGAATAAATGCATCCTTGCCCCAGATTGGAAAGAATAACAAGTGAATGCGAACAATCAATAGGAAGAACGTAGTGTGTCTTAAGGTCATTCCGCAGTATGTGCGATAGTACTCTAACCGACAGAATAGACATGAGAACACGAGAGTCAAGTAGCGGCACGCAGGACGGCACAAAGCAAGCGGGGTAAGACTTTAATTCGAAAAATATGTTTGGGCGGAAGAGAAAATCTGCAAATAATAGTGTATTGTCACTGTGGCCACATCTAGGCTATACATGAGTGGTGTACTATACAATGTAAAGAGGAATTAGCACTCTGTATATAAAGTAACACTTTGTTCTGCTTGCAGAGCCCAGTCACTTAGAAGGCGAAGGAAAGCAGGACCGCAAGTGGATAGGCCGACAGATTATTCGCGGATCCTGAAAATAATCCAGTCGTCCTTCCTAGTGCAGTATCTCCAACAGAAAGGACTACTGACCTGTAGGGCCTAATGTAGATGTCGAAAGGTCATGCCCTTACAAATACTGCGGCAGCACACGGATGGTTATGCCTTCAGGTAACATCTGGGTACTGTGGTATGCAGCCTAGGATAGTACCTCTAAAATGAATCAGATACAGGTAACACAGTGCGCGCATGCAATTAAAAGCATAATGAGAAGCATGATGAATCATAATCCGCCTAGGATAAATCTTTCGTCCTTTACTAAAGATTTTCGTGTGGGGGTGCAATTCAATGAGTCTATATAGACATTTTTGCAGCGCCTCGTTCTCGGGGCGGTTAGAGTGAAGAAGAAAGTCATCCTGACAGGGCTTCTGCGCGTGCACTCCCAGACATAATGAGAACGTAATCACAGAGCTTGAAATCGAGCCAGTAAGTGCAATTGTAGAATCAGTGGGCAGGGCTACCAACTACCATCCTACCGACCCCACGCATCTGTGGCATACGAATGATACCTACTATACATTTTTAAGTGGGTTTTAGCCCTACACGATGTTTTCGTTCTGGTGTTTCACCGTACAAAATTGGGTCGGCTGTTATCGACGGCCTGGTGCATTATTTACAATGACCTCAGCTCTGAGGGTTGAGAAGCGATCGTTGTATGCAGTATATATATGTATGTGCATTATCTATACTTATTTTTTCCTCCCTCTATGCATACATAGGCCACGCCCGTAAAACTCCCATTACCACCTTTTCCCTAAGACAGGCACCTTTGGCTAATCGTGTGTGTGTGTGTGTGTGTGTGTTTGGGGTCATTCACTCGATCGTTGCCGAGTTCTGCTCACAGCTCTCATTGTATGCCTTGGTACGGAGGTCACCAACGCCGACTGTAGGAGTGAATCAGACGCCTATTTCAGTATGACCTGTGTTACCCCACCCTCCTACACCGCCTGTTTCACGCCGTCCCCTGTGCAGGAGGTTCGCGAAACCAGACGGGGGGGGGCAGGCGTGGGCAATTGATGTGCCCGATGACTAAGCTGTCGGTGGACGCCGCGACATCTTGCGCACGCCTTGACACGTGATCACCACCCCCCACCTGGCGACCTGCGTAGCAAACACAATGGGTCAGATAATGAGAGCTGAGCGCAGGACTCACTTGTATCTCCAGATGGGTAGGAAAACTCGCGTAAAGCTCTCCAGGTGAACGCCTCTTCTATGTTTCACCCATTTTCCCACACTCCCCCTGTTCTTCACCGTTTTAACTCATCCTGCATCTTCTATGAGATTTCAGACTTTCACCCACAAGAGGCGGCCTCTCGACAAAACATCCAATCACATAAAAACGCTAATGAGGAGATTGCAGTGAGTCGACGTTTATAGTCTATGCCCCAAGATATTTGAATCATCAGATGTGCCTGTTTTACTCTAGTTTCTGTGAATGAACTGGACTAAATCGTTGACGCAATAGGGTTCAGATCGAAGCATTCACATGACGTTTGTGTACTCCATTTGCTTCCCATTTAAATGCTTCCTGAAGCGTTCTGGTATTCGCGGCCGTTTATTCGCGTTTTCACACACATTTCTGCCCTCAACCTTGCTGCACATTGAGTAGGTGGGCTAACTTATGAAATGTCAACCGAGATTCCCAAATGCGCTTTCATTTCGAAAAATTGATTAAGTAAAGTTGGAGAATTAGTCATTTAACTACCCCAGGATGCCTGCTTTAGGAAGGAATTTCTTTACGACAGCATGCAAAAGCTATATTCTGTAAAAAATGACTGCATAAATAGCATGCAATTTTCCCATTGATTTTCGATGTCCCTAAAAATATAATCATATTTCATGGAAAGCATGCATAACAACATTCATTCAATTACTCACTCGGTAGCAAATTACGTCTTCTTACAACATTATACTCCAGTAAGCGTATAATTCGGTTTAAAAAGAGTTTCTAATAGTGGGGCGTTTAAATGCCGTGAAATGACCGTGCATACATCATCAGGTCTCTGCAGTAACCAATGCGGCTCGTAAAGTTAACAACATCGATCAAATCAACTGCAAAATTTTATGAACCCTATATGGTCCTGCTTTATTACCGTAGAGAAATGTGTGGTTTTCCGTACGCTGAAAATATACGGCCTGTAGTTTGGAAACCCTGAATCCAAGGGTAATGGCAGAGCGGGTTCAAGATTATTCGGGATTTGGAAACGCTTTTGAAAACCGAACTATACTCTTTTTTCGAGTATGAAATTAGAAGGAGACGTAATAATCTACCGAATGAACAAAAGAATGAATATTTTTATGCATGTTTCCCATGAAATATAATTGGACATTTAGGGGCATCGAAAATCGGTGAGAAAAATGAATGCTACATAAGTAGCCATTTTTTTGCAGAATGCCATTTTTGCGTGCTGCCGACAAGAAGTTCCTTCGAAAGCCAGCACCCTGGTGTAGCTGATTTAATATAGAATTACGGTTCTTGCTGATTGATTCTCCAACACTACCTAGTTAATCTTTTTGAAACGAAAACGCATTCGGGAATTTCGGTTGACATTTCATGATTTAGCCCACCTACTGTACTTGACGCGCGATGTTCGCGTAGTCGACCGCATCCAAGCCTTACCGGATCTATAATTCACAATGCAGGAAAAACAAAACAATGGGGTTGACATTTTTAACCTCGACTGGACAGCCAGAAATGCGTAAGTGCAGGGCTTCACCACTAGAGCGACTTCAAACTGACTTCCCTCTGAGTGCGCCGGTCCTGCGCACTCTTGAATTTGGGCGGGTGCCTCATTCTATTGCAGGCCTTCGTCAACTAATGACATTATCACCGCTCTGCCATGGATAACTGATACAGACGAACTAAGGGACCGAGTCAACAGAAATATTTAACGTGGCTTTCCGGCTACCTGAACCACTTTCAAGCACTTCCTTAATTTTACTTTAGAGTCCATGTTGGGGAGATCGTGCGTTCTGATAAAACAGGTTTTTGAAGTTTAGGTAGACACGTAGGTAGGCGACGAGTCGAGCATAAATCATTCAGATTATTGCACCGGACTCCCATCTCCGCCGGCAAGGTTTGTGGCTGCGTGGCAACTCATAAAACTCACTTTGGGGATTTCGCTTCAGTTAGAGTCATTTTTTATCAGTTACAGGCTCCTAAGAGGCCACCGATATATACATCCGAATAACAACGTGGTCGGAGACCTGGGACAGTATCAGGCGTTCGCACCGTACGTTTCTGCTGTTTATGGCGTTTGGACAGCGTGTAGTCCGAACCATAACTGAGCTCTAGCCTGGGCACGGTCAGACCCATCGTCACCGCCAGTGTCTCGAGAGCGCATCGCGCCCATCTAGAAGTCAGATGGTCTGCCGTACAGATTATGATTTAGTCGGATTTTAGCGTGGCAGTCGCTGGTGCACCAAGCGACGTGATGCCCTCTGTGATGTGGTAAGCGGGGGTGTTCGAAACGGCCAACCCATTCCTGTCAGTGAAATTGACAGATCGCGCAGCGGCATTTCATTGTCAAGGAGGTGTCTTGTAAATGCCTCAAAGTGCCCATTTCGGACTCCCATTCACCAGGTCCTGCTCATTCGGACACATTTAAAGGCCTGCTGGAGTTTAGAATTGTGTAATTATTTACCGTGCTGGCAACACAGCTACTAGCTAAAAGCCCAGATACGCGTGTTTCGCCGATCTTGCCAGAGAAGGTCTTTTCTGTTTATGAAGTCAGTATCTAGTCGCATGCCGACAGCAACGCCTCGAAAACCCTAAAAGTTTAAGTTCTTCTGCGAAAGTTCCCATGGGGTAGACGAGTCGTTCGTTCTTACCTTCAACGGTTCGTCCGTCGCAAGCCACGACTTTCATCATGAACCTCGCGGACAGGGTGCAGCACGGTGACTTGTGCGTGCATTATTTCGTGGTAAGACAGGCTTTCGTAGCAGTTACCGTACTCTATCCTCCCTACCTCTAATGGCCAGACAATTTCAGGACGATCGGAGGTGGCCGAGGGCGTAGAGTCTGGCAAAATTTAACGGTGCTTTTGCGTCTATCACACATGAGTGGCTTCATCGAAAAGGACCCTCCATCCTGAAAGGAGACGAGTTATCCCGTTAGCTGGAAACCTTCAATGTCGCGACTTTTAACACGTCGTGGTAGCTTCGGGTGCTGCGCTGGCGGATCCAGACTAGTCACTTCGCATGGATGCCATCGCAATAGCTGAGATTCGCAAATGGGACACCTGTTTAATTCGAAGCCTTGGTGATTGACTGCAGATCGGATGTTGTAATTACTCACATGTTCTTTCGATAGAAATCCAGCAAATAAAGAGTCAGAGGCAGTTTGCCCATCGGGCATTACATGCTCCTGTTGGGTAGTCTAATTGCACTCAGTGACGTTTCGCACTACCGCTGACGGCCAAAATCTGCATAGGTCCGACAACCTCTCGGTTTTTCAGCTAAATTCCACATCGCGTCGTTATTGTGAATGAGCCGGGTGACCTCAGCTAGACAAATAGACGAATCCTGTTCGCCTAGGGAACAAGCCTCAGCTGTCACCCACCAGAATACCGGGGGACTCAACCCCTGTTGATGACTCGTCAGCCATGGGGATGAATGTATGCGAACATGGGTGTTCTTTGGGGATGTTCCAACTTTCGTCTTGCAATTAAATTTCACGCGCAAAACTTCGGCGTTATGACAACTCTAAAAAAGTCCTCAGCGTCTTTTTTGTCCGATCACAATGAAGTATGCTGAATAAGAGCTATATGACGTGTAATTTTCACGTTTACTTAACCTGCTTTTTCAGGTGAAAGGAAGCAGTGAATTCCACCGACCGGAAGCAGTCTGCCGTAATATAGAAGTGAAGAGTGCTGCTCCCGAGCTTGCGGCGAGCTCAAAGGTACATTTGACGAAGTTTTCCATTTATCCGTGGCTCGAGTAGTGGGGTACTGTGCGCCAAGTCCCGACTGACAGGAGAGGAAAGAAGACACCGAAACTAGGGTTTGTTGTGTGCGAACCTCCGAGTTTCTGTCCCAAGACAGACCGCACGGTAGATGCCCTGGATCATCACGGAGCCTGGCAGGCGTTATCAGGAATGCGCATCTAAAGCAAACGCCAACATTTGGGGAGTGATTACAGACCCAGTTGACGGTTAACGCCGTCACATTTGGAATCTGAGTTGTTCCCCGATTTGCTTTTTGCATATAAAGTCCTAGTCAATGACCGTTGTGGACCAGGGGGCCTACAGTAAGTGCGCTAAATCACGACCGCAATTCCAAAATGCGTTTTCGTTTCGAAAAGAGTAATAAAGTAGGGTTATAAACTAAACATTGTGTAGTTTAATTTTATAATAATTCAGTTAGCTCATGATACTGGCTCTCAAACGAAATTCGTTCTGGCTACAAGCAGAAACTATGCTCTGTGAAAAATGACGACTTGCGTAGCATGTATTTTTTTCATTTATTTTCGATGTCCTTAAAAAACATGCATAAAATTATTCATTATTTTGCTCATTCGATGGAAAATAGCATCCTCCACCAATTTTATACTCAAAGCAAGGGTATAATTCGATTTTCAAAAACTTTATTAATTCTCGAATAATTTTGAACCCGACCTGCCGTTGCAATTCTATCTAGGTTTTCCAAACTCCAAGCGTATATTTTCCGAGTACGGAAAACTATAAACTTCTTTACTATATTAAAATTAGACCATATGGAATTCACAACATTTTGCAGTGGATTTAAGCCATATTGTTAACATTGCAAGCCACATTGTTAAACGTGGGGATATGACGTTTTATGAAAGGCCATTTGACGGTATTATAAAATCTCACAATTAGAAGATTTTAAAACCGAATTAAACTTTTCCTTTGAGAAAAAATTGGAACAAGGCGTAATTTCTACCTAATATGCAAAATAATGAATAATTTCGTGTACATTTTCCATGAAATATAATTGAATTTTTAAGGGCATCGAAAATCAAAGAGACAAAATGCATGCTAAGCAAGAAGTCATTTTTTGCAGAGGGTAGTTTTTGCATGCAGCTAAAAGGAAGTTCTTTCGAAAGCCGGCAGTCTGAGGTAACTGAATTATTATAGTATGCTGCACAATGACTAGTTTTACAACCTTACTTAGTAGATCATTTGGAGACTAAAACGCATTCCGGAATTTCGGCTGACATTTCTTGAGTTTTCACCGTGCCAGCTACCCCCGCCATCTCTTGTCCCGGGTCCTCTTGACTCCATCATGACGACCGGCCCAGGTGGGGGGGGTGGGAAGAGAATGTGGTAAATACTACGCAAGTCACCGAGCCTATTTTCATCCTGCACTAGCTCGTGCAGTGGACAAAGCTGGTCACGACTGACAAACTGTCGCCGAGTTGCTGCCTTGGATACGAGTGGCTGTTAACCAAACCAAGTCCTTAGCTAACCATGTTTGTTTATGCCTGAGAGTTTGAAGGTAAAATTGTGGTGTCATCTGCGGTCATAGTCTTGTGAAAAGCAAATTCAGGTGTTAAACGAGCTAGGTAACGCGATTTAAGAATCCCTTAAACTGTCGGCGTGTACGTGTTCTGCTCTCGGTCAGTTAGGTCAGCGCGTCTCGAACTGCCCTCAGTAACGACAAGTGACCTTGACGCAGCTAGGCATTGCAATGACGGCTGTAGTTTTGCTGCCTTAGTACGCAAAAAATATGGGGATTAGCACAGATGCATATCAGATAAGAGTGTTGTTCACCGATCTATTTTAGACGCGATTCGTGTATGTCGCTTTCAGACGCCCTGCCTAGCCTTGTCAATTATCTAAGGGAATTTGTCCGATGTCACCTCCGGCCATCCTGAATCTGTTTTGCAATCGGTGTACGACTGAGAAGAGACTGCGGTAGACTCCGCCGAAGCCTGCCATCACTATAAAGTATTTCCAGTGCAAGCCGCCAGTACTGCATCCACTCTGGAGGGTACACGTTGGACTTTGGCGTTTGCAACAGTCAAACTGTCATTAAGCATAGGGCAAAAGTGAGAATAAGTGTTCTGACTTGCAGATCTTCCTTTGGTGCCTTCAAGCTTAGTCGCATAGCGGTTCTCGTTACCCCATTGTTTAAATAGTAAATTCTAAACCAAAATTCCTAATAACCGACCATTCTACCGTAGTGTCCGACGATGTCCACATTGTGCTTCACAGCACGGTGACTTGCAAGTGAGTTGGTTAAGAGCGACAGTAGACTTGCGCAATATTTAACGCATTCTATCTTCCTCCACCACCTCAGTCCGGTGTCAGGGAGTAGCTAAGAAAACCGGAGGTGAGATTAGACTTGCACAGCATCTACCACACTCTCCCCTCACCTACCTGAGCTGATGTCAAAACGGAGACAAGAAGACCGGATGTGAGGAAAGACGCAGGTGGCTGGCACGGCCGAATCCGCACCTAGGCGTGTCATCGCACAATCTGTTCCACAATGAACACTTGACCAAGGGTTTGAATAATAACAACAGCACCATACCAGGTCAGAAAGAGGACGATGTTAACTGGGTAAACATGCACCATACATGTGTACTCGACGAGAGCACGAGTACACGTACCGGCAAGGAACCAGGTGTCAGAGAACTCCAAGCGCACATCAGACTGCGGGTGCCATGGTTTACTAAATCATGACGCAGCAGACGCATAAGTCCTTAGGGGCCAGAAAGTTGACACACAGCCCTGGGCCATCACCCTTCAAAGTCTGCGTAGCCATTCAGTCAGCAACTGAAAGCCGTCACACGTTAAGTAAATGCACACTCCTCACATGCGTGAGAATGCAACAGGCCATTTTAAGACGAAGCTGCGACAGTCTTGCTCTCAGCGCACCAGTGTACCCGTCCACACAAACTCACACAACTTGGCCGACTGCATGGACTGGGTCGAGGCGTCATTTGGCAACCCCCCCCCCTCCCCAGCCAGTGCACTTAGCTCACCGCGATAGTCTCAGACTCGGACCATGTAGGGAGAGAGCAGAAAAGCGCATTTCCCTCTTATGTGAGAGGTGGCAACTGTGTTTTTGGGTGTCGTTTACCCTTTAAAATTTAAATACCCTGAAATTTATTTATCCTGACATCCTTTATGTATCAGAAAATATGATTGACAGGTAAAAAGGTAAATTGTTAGAATTCTCGAAAACTACTTGTTGGTAAAATACCCATTTTCTACTTTTAAAAAATCAGATTTGGCTTCTAAAAGGTCGGCTGGATTTATAGAAGCCCAAACGCAAGTAGGGTATTTAAAATCATTGCGCTTTTTTTCTTTTCTCCTAAACTCTACCTGAAAATAAGTAAGCACACTGTCAAAAATCCGTGGGTATTAAAAGCTTAACAGCAAATTGACTATACATTGATGTATCTCAAAGAGTTTGAACATGTCATCTTCAAAAGTGACTGCTAAGTGCCTTTAATGATATACCTTGAATGGCGGGACTGTACTTAGGTTTTATAGGAAACCTTCGACTAAACAATGAAGTTTTTCTTCAAATGGAAAAATATAAATATTTACACTCTGGCAGTCTTTTGTAAGAAGATCTTTTAAGTGTTTCCAGTAGATATGAAAAATATTTATGCGGGCACGGCGCCTGTAAACATAAACGCACTTCTCGTAAGTGACATTGCTGCAGGGGTTTTTGAAATAGATGCACGAGGATACGCACAAAAAGTGTGCAAAAGACAGCGTTAATTCCTTTAAAAATGTTGTAACATAGCAGTTTTACCAAGTCGAGAAAATCAAAATCATATTAACTAAATGGGAGGAAAAAATCTAACAGTCAACAGGTCTTACCATGCGTTAAAACAAATCTGCACTGAATTTTAAGATCATTGTTAGCAGACAGGACCGCAAAACATTTTCCAGCAAGCACTTGGACGAAAAAAAAAGATAAACATAGGGACTAGTCTTTTTGATATTATTTAAATCTAATTAACGCGGTTCTGTTATTTAGTCCGCGTTTGTCGATCTCTTGCCAACTGTATAAATTACTGGACTAAACATTCAGGCGTGCGACTTTGAAGAAGATTGTAGAATATATCGTCTTTGTTAACTCTGAAACGTGAGCAACATCAAAAAACAAACAATGTGATTTATAAAACTTTTATGGTCTGAAAAAGTTCGTTTTTAAAGGTTAAAATTAAACCAAACTTCAATTATAACTTACCAGACATGAGCTGCAACGGAATACCTTGTCTTTGCATTTTTAAAAATGCTAATTTGTATATTACGGAGTAGCCTATGCGCGTTTTTGTTGCTCACCGGTAAAAGCCCTTTCATTATCGCTGACACGGAATAACAAAAATACATGGCATGAGGAGACATAAGGATCGGCTGCAAACAATTTATGCTTTGTGAATTTAAAAGGAAGTTTAATTCAATAGTCAATATGACTCGCCCGCGAGCAAGTCCCGTTGACTAAAGTCGCAAAAAGCAGCGTAACTGCGAATCCCCAGGATGAGTAATCTATGTGTTCTTGCTCCCCCAAACCATCCTCTATAGTTTGGATGTTTCCATTGCGCGACTGACATGCTTTCTACAGCTGCTGCATATGCTGTTTCTTTACTAGAAGCCGAGAATTTTGAGGACGAATTCTTGCGCCAATGAACGTGTGGGCAGTAAGAAAAGTCTTCCAAATAACATCTGTGTTTATTGAGTCAATTCCTGGTTGACTGAATTTCCCCAACACTGTCTAATCAGAGCCAGAATATTCGTCATATAAAATTCTGATCTGCATCTCTAAAAAGGACGTATAGAATTTAAGTCCGTCGTGTTCCACTGGAGGGGGGAATATTTTTAAATCCCCATACTTCAACGACACTATAAAACAAGAAGGCCAGATGTGGACCCGACCACAGAACTGCCCTAGTTAGGCAACAGGTCTGCGCATTCCATGGACAGCAGGACCCCTGCCAGCAGGCATGCCAGGTCTCGCATTATTGATCGCGCGTAAAGAATCCTTCCAGGGGTAGCCATTTCAGTCAGGTTATCGGTGCTGAGGTGGAGGTCCTCATCTCGTCAACCGAAACAACTGTCAGCTCATCATGATTGTTTCTAAAATGCGTTCGTTTTTTACAATTTGCAAACTGAGAGCCGGATTTAATCGCGCTCAGTCCTTCCACGCTCATTCATGCGTTGATGGAAAGTAGATGAGAAGTGAGCTGAATCCTATTGTTTGATAGGGACTACATGCGATTCAGACTACACATGGGCTCCAATCCTACGCAAGTGTTTGCAGCCATAAACGTAACATTATAAATAAACCGCTGCGGCCTTGTATCTGTTTCCATAGGGGACCAAGTTAAAACGAATGATTTCAGTTTCGCCACACTTGTTATTTGATAATGGTAGACACTGAGATGTTGTAGATAAATTGGTTTCATTTTGGTTAAGTAAAATAAAAACGAATTCAGTAACTGAAGGTCGTCACTCATTCCTTCTAATAAAGGTTCCTATAGCACTCCCTTATTACGTCCTTAATTTAAGTATTTTATCTTTAGAAACGATTCTAATAAATATTTACACTAATTGACTGGAATATATTCATTTTAAACAGTTTTGCCAAGGACTAACAACAGTACTGGATCCAAATAATTAATAGAATAAGTTTTAACACCGGCAAGCAAAGAAGAAACCATATGAGTCATGCACGAAAATATCTACACCTTTTGCCCATGTGGCTAACTAATTTAAAATATCTTTGCAACAGCAAACTACTAATGAGCTCGATTATGCATTTACTTGCCTCTTTTACACCACAACGTTAAAAATGTTCAATGAACTTTTAGCCTTACACACCAGTTGCATTTTAAACAAATGCATTTGTTTGTGTAAACAGCAGAACTGTCCACTCAGTTCCGCATTATAGGATAGCTAGACCGCTATACTTCGGTTTACCGGACTTGAGTACATGTCAACAAAAATTGGAAATCCATTAAAGGATGATCCTTGATTGCTATTTTAGACCTCGCCCAGGCTTAGCCGATTAAGGCCACTTCTATACTTTCATAACATACGAAAGGTGAGTCCAGGGAAGCTGTTGGCGTCGTTAAAATTCTAAATGTGAAATATGCATTATGTTGAGTCACCATCAGGATGACCCTGCTTCACAAAATATACTATACCAATTCTTTATCCTTTTACATTATACAACTGAAGAGGTCCCAGAATTCTCTGCATTTACAAACGGACGAAGGAAAGAATATAAATGAGGTACGATAAATAACATTTTGGCATTCTCGTTTCAAAAGCCACTGTCCTAATAACGCTAATTAAAATTGCTGACGTAATAAAAGTGTTATAAACTTAGTAGGTGTTGAGGATTAACGATCATTTGAATGCTTTGCCGTGCGCAAATAATAACTAAAAGCCCCACACAAGTCTGTATTAACAATATTCTGCGTTTGCATGGCAAGGCGACGAGATATTTAGTCCATCAGTAGGTTCTTCATTTTTATTCGTGTGCTTTTTGATAAATATTCAACGTCCACGATGATAACCCTATTCAGTTCAGAATTTAATGCGCTATCGTGGAATAAATCGTTCCAAATGAACCTCCTATATCCATGATACCTCTTGGACTGAGCCTATAAAGCATGATTCTCAATGATATTCCCCAAGTTAGTTCACGAATTTCTTAGTAGAGTAAAGGGGTAAAATAATGATTGCCTTGCAACAACTATTTTGCAAATGTATGTTTAGACAATTAAAAGATGATTATTTCTAGCCCGAGTCTATTGTGGCTGTTTTCTGCCATCAAAATACGATAAATTATGCACTGAAGTTGAACTGTTAGATCTAGGCAATGTTCTGTCTTCAAAGAGATCCGTTGCTATCAAACTAGTAAGCTTTATTTGTGTTAAACTAAAGTATTCTCAAGAACGCGATGTAGCACGTGCGTTTACACCTACAAATCCTTTATATTTGCCCCATTTTGTGAA
The DNA here is from genome assembly GCA_902702965.1 of Spirometra erinaceieuropaei. NCBI lineage: Eukaryota > Metazoa > Platyhelminthes > Cestoda > Diphyllobothriidea > Diphyllobothriidae > Spirometra > Spirometra erinaceieuropaei. The sequence continues at coordinate 195,540 of CACRXP010000406.1, read as the reverse complement.
AAAAAATCCCTGACGTAATAGTATAGAAAAGCTTATCAGTTGACATCAAGTCCTGTTTGGTCGTAAAGCTTTTGAACTCTGGCTGCTTATTTTATCGAATTTTTTAAAAAAACATTTAAGGGCTCGTTCCCTAAAGAAAAAAGCCGTAGAATTCACAGCCAGCCATAAGCATTGCTTTTTACCATTGGCCAGCCATACTGAAAGTTGAGTTTATATTAGTCACTGTAGACTGATAAATGTGAAATATCATTTTCAAAACATAAAGAATGGGGACGCCAGAAAGTGTCTACGCTATAATTGCATAATGGTCGAGTTTCACCCCGTCTGGGACAAAAATATATACCTGCAAGGGGTAAGAAACAAGGCCACCGGGAAAATGCAGCATTTTCCCTCTTTAACTGAAAAAGACCGTTTGTCCCGCATGAGCCTATATATGCTCATGCTGCGTATTACATATGTGTGGTCTTTATTCAGATCGATTCCCATAAACACTACGAAAATTCACAGGGGTTCAAACTCCCGACACGGTATGATAAAAAGGCGGAATAAAAAATTTTTGATTGATCTCTGAGTGCTGGGCTAGTGCCGTTTCAGCCTAGCATGCAACAAAAATTCCTCAATAATCTAGTATTTTTATAAAAAACGAAAATCTTGCTAAAATGATCATAGTATTATCACCTGTCTATGTTACTGAATGTCTTCGAATATGTGGAACACTTTACGACCAATGTTACTGACCTTCTGTCCTGGAATTATAAGATCTTCAGTAGTTATCTTGCTCTTTTAAAGAATTTACTTGCTGTGCACATTTCCGTCCGGTTTGGGCCGGTTAGCGTTTATAGTAAGTGTTTTAAGGTGCCACTGTACAGATCGATACGGTTTCAGACGTTTCTATATAATGTTCCACAGTTTCCGGCTAGACATAATTCGTTCAAAATCGTCTTTTTCGATTTAGCGAAATAAATTTCTACCTTACTTAAATTACAATCCGCGCCATTTGGAGGTTAGTGTACAACTTGGAAAGACCACGTCCCACACCATTATATTATTGTGTTAGACAGGAAAAAAAACATTAAACGAGGTTTAAGTGTGCTCATGTAATAAGGGGGTGCAGGGGAAATTGTTTATTTTGTCCGCGAGGTACGGGAGGTTGGGAAGGATAAACACCCATTTTTGCCCCCTTGAGTACCACAACTGTAAAACACTCGTGACTATACTGAGGAGGAAAAAGAAAGAAAGAAGAGAATGAAGAAGTAGAAGTAGAAGAAGAAGAAGAAGAAGAAGAAGAAGAAGAAGAAGAATTATGTAGCAATACGACATCTGACATAGAAAAATCAACAGCATTTTCGGAGAGTGAGTGCCAATTTCACGGAGTGTAAAAACGTAAGCACTTATATGCAAGTCGCAGAAATAAGAGCGGGTTGTAAACCGTGAAAACGCGGCAGCTCATTCTTTTCTTTTAAGCAACTCATCTTGGCGAGCAGTCGTCAATCAGTCAAGCCAAAAACTGTCAACTTTCATTCGCTGAAACTAAGTTATGCGAGCTAATGAATCCTAGTCGGTGACGGACTTCAAAAGTAAGAGGATGTTTTCAACCGAATTAAGATTTATCTGGGAAATTGCTTTTAGCATTGGCAGACGTGGACAAGAATAGGATAGCAACCAGACAAATTATAGGGGCCCCTGGTCCAGTGTAAACTAAGTCCGACAGATGACTTAATAGCGAATCCAGTGTCACCAAAAAGATAGAAAAATTGACCCACTATAGGAGAACCTGTAAAAAGTAATTTCCAACAGTAGCTGGGTAAGTAGCGGCTGACTGAGAGATTTTGGTTGGATAAATTGTTGAAAACCGGTTAACAATCATAAGGAGACATCTGCGCGGTTGATTTGGCTGACTAAACCAGTCTTAAGTTGCATTTGGTGCACTAGCTTGTCAATCTATCGAAAATATCACATTCTGGTAGACTGCTTTGCTAGCAAAGTTCGGTGCATATTAGGTGAAATAATGAACGCTAATTTAAGAAACCCATTATTATCATTTGCTCATCGAAAATAGCACTATGTTTCAGGGCCAGTTTTAGATGAATTTGCGAGAAAGACCTAGGTTTCGAAGATGACATTTACATTCGAAATAACCCGTACATATAAGGACTGGACGCCGCTGTGCGGAATCATATCGTCTTTACGTATCATCTTAAACCCTGTCATCGAAATTTTTCAAAACTTTCAACCAATCGTCTTCACTAGGATGTCATTGAAATATCAAAGTTAAAAGATCTTGAAGAACAATTATACTTTCCGTTATTCCTTTTTGACCGGAAATTAGGTCATAGTGTATGAAACGCCATGCACTGAATTTTATCGGAAGGCAGAAAGCATTAGCGATATGTCAGATTCGGAGACTGTGGCATCGTAACGCTTCGCCTCACTGTCAAAGTACCTAGCAAATTCCCAAATTTCTGAAACCCCTAATGTTCATTCCATTTCGGCTGTCGTTTACAAAGGCAAAAGCAGACGAAAATTATGTTTAAAAAAATAGATCCAGTTTCGTTCCACGCATTTCTATCTTAAGTTTGGAAGGCAAAACAGCCGGTTTTTCCAAAAAGTTGACGCCGGATCACTGTTCATAGACGTTGCCATTTTCCGTTTATGGTATACTGGATAACCGCGATTCAAACATATGTTCGGTTGATCTCTTAAACGTCATAAATGCGCGGCACAGCCGGGGTCTACCACAGATCCGTGGCTCTATATCAGAACACTCATTTGAACACCCAGTGGCCTAGAAGGCCGCGTTTATACCCCGATCCTTTCTGGTATGCGTATTGCTGACTGATGAGATCCAATGGACCAGAAGTAACTATCACAACCTCCTACATCATGTCTATTGGCAACTTTCGATCGTAAATTATTTGCCAGTTGGCCGTGGGGATGGAAAACCCCGGACCAATGTGCAACTTCACAGTGGAATAACTCGTTTTCTTCCGTTTAGTTAGAATATAGCAATGGCCATTAATTTTATATGATCATGTACCTGTTCATTCTGCTCATTCAGCTAAGTCTTTTTTGCCCTGTAAACGAAGGCGTTATCCTCCCTGTCTGAAAGCTATGCTAACGCCCATATGGCAAACCTCAAAAATCACATTATTATGTCGGTCTACCTTTGGAAAAAGGGATTTTGAACGCCCTTTTGCTTTTGTTAGGTACAAGGCAGTTTGTTTTAGATATGGCCTGACGCTCTAAAAGTTGTTTGCCAATTAAAAACCGTTTTCATATTTTTTTTATTGGAAAACGTTAAATTAGATCGACTTAGCAATAATTACTTGCGTTAAGTCATATACCTTCTTACAAACCTTGAACCCATTTCAGACGAAGATTGAGCTGGTTGCCAGTACTGTTCAAGTTCAGTACACATCACCACAGGTCAGTATTTTCAGCGTTCATTTTCCAGTCTTCTCTTGTCTACTTACAAGTTGCAAAGGCCTGTAGAAAATAGTAACAAAAAGCAATGATACCCTGTTAACTCTGGTCGAGCTTGACAGAAGCCTGCGGCCACACGCGTGGCAAGACGTATCAGCGGCATATTTTTACCCAGATCCCATGCGTTTTAATAAAAAGGGGATTTTTTCTTCACCTTCTAAAGAACTGTCAGAAGTTGGCTAGCTCTGTCTCCCAAATATCTTCGCCGGAAGCCCAAGTAAGCACCTTCATTAACTTACATGCTAGTGGTTGCACAGTTGCCTGCTAGGGGATTCCTATCATATAGCCTGAACTTAGACTCTTGTTAAAATAAACCTGATGTTTGTTCATTCGCATGGAACGAAACTTACAAAAGAGGAACTGTTAAATAATTGTCGTGCAAACTGTCAGAAAAGGGCGTATAATTCCATCCTCTGAATTCCTAATTTGACTTATCCAACTTAATACGGTTTTCACGCAGATTACGACCATTTTATATTCACAGGAAAAAAGGCTTGTTTTTACGCCGATATATTTCACTAAGTTCATAGAGGTATAGTTTTTAGATAAAAGAACAATCGTGAATCAAGTCATTCCATTCACTAAGTTCTGGTGAATATTATACTACTTAACTGTTTGGTTCGTACAATTTGCTGCTTCATGGAAAATATTTCAGTTTGCGTCCTCTGTGCAAATTTGCGCAAAATTTTTGCGCACATTTTTCCGTTGGATAGCGCGAGTAATTATTCATAAATAAAATAGGGCAAGATTGTTTCACTGTCTGCTGTCTACCGTCCGTCGTAGTCTGGTTGCATTGGCTACTAAAAGACATGACTTTAATCTTTTACTCATATCGCATGTGAGGTAGCGCACTTTAAACACTATTTCTTGTTGTCTGAGAAATAAGACTAGACACGGCTAATGGGGAAATAATAAAAATCGCCTTTTGTGCACTAACGACGTTTGCAATGGTCAATGTGTTTGAGTCCTGATAACTGCTTTTTATAGGCAACATTTGTCATCCCCGAAAAGGATTATCCACGCCCTGATCACAAGGCAGCGGTAAGTGAAGAGTGCTTTAGAGACCAGCTGATTGGCTGTTTAAATGCGCCTTATGCTTCATCACATCATACGTTCTCGAGGACACCCTTTTCTCTTGTGTCGCTGAAAAACTATTGGTCTAAACTTAAAAAAGCGATCAACTGTACTTCCGTATCCAGGATTATCATCCAGATGCTAAGATGCTCGAGCAAACGAACCCATGGATGGCACGATAATATTCGAGAAAATTTCATAGGGCTTTTCAACACTTCTCATTAGAAAATACAACAAAATACGAACGATACTCCGATGAGACATTACTAGCATAAGCGTCAGCCTATTTACTCAACGGGGTTATGCGATCTCGTTAGCACTCCAGCGCATCTAAAGACAGGTGAGCATCAGGTCCCCGACTGGCAGTAACACATTTTCACTGCACTAAGATGACATTAAATGCATGCCCATACACCAAGTTCATGTCCTTTACGACAAACGCACCGCTTAATACATACAGAATATACATGCAGCCATCCTTACTTCGAATGTACCAACCGCATTCTGGGCAGCCAACGCTGCAGAACTGATCCCAGAATTCCGAAAATAGTGGAGAGCGTCGTTTGTACACGTCAAGGAAGCCGCCAAGTTTAAAGTATTCCAGCCCAGCCTGGGAGATCACGAAGACTGTGCCACCATGCTGCCGATCTGCAGAACTAAAAAGAACTGCCGCAATAGGTATTGAAGTCCTCGATGCAGTCGATGGAGACAGAAGTGATGTGTTTACGCAGTGGAATTAGGATTGGTTGTTGCGGTACATTCCCAGAAGGTATGATGCATATTCAGGTCCTTATAACTGGAGCCTTGACTTAACTTTGTCCGCTCCGGGGCTCAAGAAAGTGAGATGTGTCGGTCGGACGTTGTTCAACTTGAAGGACACTGTTACACCCCGCTCAAGGTAGCGGTAGTGAAAAGGGGGACCAGGCTTGTTTATGTTAACAGTCAGCCGTGTGTTTGCCTCCTTGACGAAACCCTAAATTTGTTCTGATAATACACTACAAGATAGCAACGCAGGTACTCACTGTTTCAATAGTGAGAGTTTGGGGTGTTATTTTGAGAAAGGGAATACGATTCCTGACAAAACATAGTCATCTCATCATTGCCAACTCAAGAAAACCCAGCAGACATTGTCCGATGACGGACTGACCCGATGATAAAGCAGAGACTCAACCACCCCCGGTTTCAGATGACGATTTATAACGCAAGTGGATCTCACGCCTGCCAAGCAATTACCCAAAGGGCCAGGGGGGCGAAAGAAGAAAAAAGTCGCTCAGTTTGTGGCTGGCAACCTTGGCCAATCATAAAAATTCCGGTTAAAGCTATCGCACCAAGCCTTCCGGAACGTCAGCCGCACGATGACTCTGCACGAAAATCTTTATCTCAAATCACAGCAGGTAAAAAGGAGGAGACCTCTCGAAGAGACATCATTCTAGACACGCAAATTCTCCTGCTGGTGGTTATCTAATGACATGAAAGTACAGACCATTCCTAGATTTTTTTCAACAAGAACACCCAGCCAGCGACATGCACGGGCACGTTTGAGCTTAATATGGATTCAAAAGCGGGCCTGGTAAACGAATGAGATAACTGTTCAACACCCGTAGAGTGAACGACCCCAGTTAGATGTGTCGGCATACTAAGGATCCTGTCATGCGAGAGCGGTGGTATTGGGGGATTTACGGCGGAGGGGACAGTGGGCCAGACAGTAAGCTGACAGAATGCAGGAAAGCATCGAAGACGGTCAGTAGCAAAAAACGATACTTTCGGGTAAAATAATTATTGCATGTAGGTACAGTATTCAGCCGGATATTCCGTGTCGTTCAATCCTGAAAGAGGGCTTAAGCATCGAACAACTGAGTCTACCGCCTGGCAAACATTTCTGATTTCCCTCATCTGACGCTCGGTTGATCCCCGTTTTTTGTTTCACCGTTCCCGGGTACAACTGCCAACCATCAGCACTTAACTAGACTTCGCAGGTACATTCATCAGCACACGATCCACAGTCTACCGACAGCCATTTTGGGGTCCTTCAGCCTACCGTTGCCGACGAGAAACTGAACCAAAATGCAGGGTGGTTTTTCCGCCGAGACGGATTACACAAGCATGCCATTTTTCATGCCCATGTGCACTGCTTTGAATTATTGGACAGAAATCGGATTTAGAACAGTCCGCTACGCACACCTACTTCGTACCAGTCACATATCCGAAAGTCCACCAGTATCGATCAATACAAAGACGGGAATTCCAGGAAACAGGTCGGAGGAAGACGCGATTGTTGGGCCAAGACGTTTTCTGACCTGGCTTTTAGGATTTTTACTCGAGCCCGTCATCAGAGATGATCTCGGATAAGAGTGATGGGATGCAAGGAGTGCATTGTATCTTTAGGACACAGCATTAATATCTGCCTTCATCGCTTGAGGTTGTAGTGGAGACGGCAAATGCTCATTAGTCAGGGCACGACCGTGATTTCATCATCCTTGATGGATGCTAGGGTGACAATGTCTCGGTAGTTTGGCTCTCCATCTCTGGGACTGTCGCTCGCTCGTCTAATAACTGTGCCCAGGCAAAGTCTCAGCACAAGATATTGGTGCGGGAGGTTGTTGCACTTGATGATCGATATTAGGCCGGAGAACTGCGACCTAGTTAGCTGGTGGCTCACGCAAGTAACATCTTTTTTGAGAATTTTGACCCCGTCAAACAGGCAGGTGTGGCCGACTCCCGCCGAATGAGTTGCAACCTGAAAGCTAGTGTCATTGCTCTCTGCTGCTGCTTATGCCTGTTCGGCCATCTGAACCCGGCGTATTTACCCAGTTCCTCCGACGTAGTTGTTTTTTCCACAACTGCCACAGCTCGGTAAACGTCTCCAGACATTCTTTGTCGTTGCAGTGGGTCTTTTACCCCCTTGCCTGGCTCCTGAAAATTGTTTCTAGTGGGCTTCCGATGACCAATCTGAGTGGGAATCCGAAAAGCCAGCCCGGTTGACTAATTTTCCCGGCGATCGCATTTTTTTAAATCCACCGGTGACAGTGGTGTTGGGGAGATCTTTAATGGCTCACCATTGACCAAAGAACATTCAATACTTGAAAACCCTGACAGGAAGTAGACTGTATTTCTAAAAGAACCGCTGGAATGTTACAAATTAACTTTTATTTTATACAGCATTTTTTTTCATTGTGGGAATCGAAACATGACTTACAGACCCGCTATGAAATTCTAAAGGTGTTGGTTATGGAGGGTAAGCAGACAGGTCGCCTAAAAGTCCATCTGTTACATCGTTAATCGATGAAAGTGTTTCAACTGGATTTTACTATGCAAACCTGGGGGTGCGACGTAGAGCGTTTACGTTTGATTCGTTCGTTAGTTCGCTTCTATCAAGCCGGTCCTTTGAATCAAATGGAGGCACTCAACTGCGTCCGTAGCGAACGCCACTTGCTGACCCCCTCATTGTCTCTGATTTTTACCTATCAGTAGAAATCTATTTCACATCACCATTTGGCATTCCACTGTAATCACAATGAGCAAACTTTCATTATCCGGCATTCGTACACTTGGTTTTGAAAAGTAAACGCTCTTATGGACATAGAGGGGGGGGGGGCAAAGCCTGAATTCATACCATCTGTTTATGAAAAAAAATCACAGTTTTAAGATATGCACGGATCATATTTAGGGCTTGAGCCCAAATTTTTTGTCGAGGTTAATCACCGTAAGAGGATGGTGGTATTCTTACAGATTTCAGAACTATTTATACGGGAGAAAGTCCCCTCGACAAGGCAAATAAGGCATGTGGTTTGTCCGAAAGAACAGAAGACGGTATATCGTCGGCCTCCAAGACCAGTAAAGACTCAGCAAATAAAATGCAGTAAGTTCACTTTTTTCTGGCTTTAAAGTTGATTCTTATACCTCGTTGTTTGTTTAATCGATGAGAGCCTTATGTATTAAAATGAGTTTATACTCATTATTTTAGTATAACTACGACATTGTGACCTCATATACTAAAATTGTAACTTTTTGGTGTCTCTGTTTTCTAATCAAACACATAAGTTATTGTAGAATGTGCTTTTATTTTTTAGAGGCGAGATTTTCCAAATATATTTGTAGATGAAACTAGGCTGGGCTTTGCTGCTAGAACGATTTCGTAATTCAACATCACCCAAATGATCTGAACATTAAAAACTTCTCGCACAATCGCTGGAGGTTAAATACTGATCCCGTGCGCCAAAATTTGGGGACTTCGAAAATATATTTAATGTGAAACAAACCCATAGAGGTCAGTCTTATTCTCAGTTTGTCTGTTCAAGCACACGTAGGTCTTACCCATAGTATCGGCAGACCCACAAATACACATTCAGTGACGTTGGAGAGCCAAGTTAAAAAGCATTACTTTGCCGTTATTTAATTTTTTCTCTCTTTAAACAAAAACAATTTTTTTCACCAGTCAAGCCGAACGGTTTTTTGGAATTTTCCTGGGTCGTATTGTAATTTTGCGCTTAATGGAGTAACTTGAGATCGTGCTCCAGACTTCTAGGTATATCTGAGTCTTCACAGATAGTTTTTTGACAAAAGAACGGTTGATGGCTTCAGCAATTTGGCTATTTTGTAAATCACTGATTTTCAAATTTATTCTTTAGTCATGGTCCATTCATAAGAAATAGATAAATGGATTTCGAGACATCGGTAACCGCTGACAATGCATTTTCGTTATAAATTTGGATCAGATGTTGTTTTTTGGTCCCATTTTGAATTAAACAAACCCCAAACACCAGCAATAGGGGACCGGTGGTGGTAGGGGCTTTTTACAGGTGGGGCTGGGGAACGCGCACGCCATGAGATCAAGTAATTGTCCGCAAACGAAAAGCTATTGGGAATGTACGGTTGTACTTCACGTGGTTTAGAAATAGTTTTTCTAACCCTAACCCTAATCGTAGCTCTTAACTCTAACCACCAACCCTAACCCCTACTCCTTGCCCCTACCACTAATTTCTGGCCCTAACCCAAACTCCAACCCCAACACGGTTGTGTCTATCGGGTGGGACTTCATAACCATATCTTTCCAAAATTTGTTCTAATACCTGTAAGCATTTGTACGTAGTTGAAAAGGCCCATATGTGAATATGTATGTAGACACTTCAATTGTAATCCCGACGTGAGTATTATCCAAAAGCTCGTGTTTCGCCGAAACTGTGCCGCCGCTTTACGCAGCTGCGAGTGTTCACATCACCAATAGGCCTTCTAGCCTTCTCCATAAGCCTTTTGACGCACACATCGATGTTCAACGTTCAGCTTCTAGATGGTCTTGGAAGGTGATAGGATAACTGGGTTTGAATACCTCGACACAAACCTCCGTTGATTCGATTCAAAAACTTGTATGAATGTTCGACTACAATTTTGTCTTCTTCAGTGGAATAATAATATGTTTGTCCCTTTATGTTGCCAAACAGTGATCAGTATTTAAATACTAATTGACTAACTCGGCTCCAGGACGAGTTTCGTAGGTATTTTACAGCGGCTTGAAACAGGTTCGAGTTGAACGGCATACCGCAGGTGGGCTAACTCATGAAATGTCAACCGAAATTCCTAAATGCGCTTTCGGTTCGAAAAGATTAATTAAGGTTTTAAAACTTGTCAGCCTGGAACACAATTTTATAATTTTTAAATAACGTCAGGATGCCGGCTTTTGAATGAACTCTCATGCGGTTGCACGCAAAGACTGCACCCCGTAAAAAATGATCACTTAAAGAGCATGAATTTTTCGCATTGATTTTTGATGCCTCTAAATGTCTAATTATATTTCATGGAAAAGATGCATTAAAATATTCATTCTTTTGCATATTCGGTAGAAAATTGCGTTTTCTCTTTATCTTTTACTTCAAGGGAAAACATTATTCGATTTTAAAAAGTTTCTAATTGTGTGACTTATATTTCTTCATTAAACAGTGTGGCTTGTAACATTAGCAATGTGGACCAAATCTACTGCTAAATTTTATGAACCCTATATAGTCTACCTTCGTCGTCGTACAGAAATGTGTGGTTTTTCGTACGTGAGTAAATATACAGCCTGTAGTTTGGAAACCCAGAATCCAAGAGTAACGGTAGAGCGGGTTCAAAATTATTTGGGAATTGGAAGTTTTTGAAGATCGAATTATACCCTTTCTCCGAGTGTAATGTTGAAATAAGACGTAATTTTCTACCGAATGAGCAAAATAATGAATATTTTTATGTATGTTTTCCATGAACTATAATTGGATTTTAAGAGGCATCGGAAATCAATGAAAAAAATTTATTCTACTTAAGTAATCATTTTCTTCAGGGTATAATTTTTGCATGCCGCCGGAGGAGACTTCATTCAAAAGCTGGCATGCAGAGGTAACTGAATTATTATAGAATTATGCTGCAAGGTGATTAGTTTAACAACGCTATTTAATTAATCTTTTTGAAACGAGAACGCATTTCGGAATTTCGGTTGACAGTTCATGAGTTAGCCCACTTACTGTTCATCCCCAACTCGTAAAATGAGGATTAGAGGCTTTTCGGGGAAGGACACTGCATACGCATTAATTTTAAAATTTATTGTACTAACTCGTTTTTTCCCCGAAATCGATGCAGGAAAGGTGAGAAATGTTCGGAATCACGCAGGTCGCATAACCAGAAGAATCATTAGTAAGAGAAGTGAACAGAATGTTGCTGTAAGTACCCGATTGGGAAGGAGGAAGGGCTTGCACGATTACGGCTTACTGTGTTGGAAGTAGAATGGGGACAGCGCATTAATGAAACAATAGGCGGTGGAAAATTCGGATTAGGGGAGGGGGCAGTGGGACGTAGCGAGCGTTCGGGTAGGCACGGATGCTGATGTCAACCCTGTCGGCGTATCAAGTCGCACTAGGCAATTTCACCTTTTTCGGGCTTGCGGTTGCGAGTACTTCAATATAGTTTTAACCGATGCAGCAGCCTGAACGTATACGAAGTACAACCGGCTTACAAGCACTACCGCAAGTTTTTGTGTGCCGGCCAACATAGCGACCCTACGCGCGGCGGAAATCAGCGTTGGGTCACGTGGTTGATGACTTCGTGTACAGCCACTTAATGGTGCGATTCTTTAATCCAGAGGATTTTGACTTGCGGGCTACGAAGACTTCAAATTGATGAAGGCGAATATGCGAATCTCAGGTTCTTGTTGTGGGTATCGCTCACCATCCGACCGCGACCACGCGCAACAAAATCATGCGAGTGAAGGACCGGCTAGACGTGGGAGAATAATCGGATGTCGTTTATCAGATCCCATGTCGGGACTGCCCTCGCCATTACACCGGGCAGACCGGACGACGGCTCAGTTCACAAGTAACGAAGCATAAACGGGCAGTTCGGAGAGGCGACCCGTTGACTCAGGTCGCCACTCACACCCTGGAGGAAGGCCACAAATTCAACTTCGAGAGCGCGCGGATAATGGCGCGGGACAGTCTGAAACCAACTCTATCGACAGGCACGTTATATATCCCTTCTGCTATCACGCGCCCCCTTCCCGCGGCAAAGAGGCGAGGTCCAATTCCCAGCCAAGGGTGCACGCAGTCACGCCGCCGTGAGACGGCGTGGGACTCAGCTTATCCCGAATACCACCCTCTGCCCTCATATCTCACCCCCTTCACGGCTTGACTACAAAAACTGCTCATTTGATGTCGCATTCTCACATTCTCTGACGATGGCCTCCTGTACGAGACCAGGCCAGTGCTTGAGAGGTGCCTTACATGTATGTGGGCAGTACACTTTCTCTGGTATAGGAGCCCCCATCGATCAGGTTACGGAACATGCTCGTCCAGTTGTTTCTAGGATTTCAATAACCAAAAGAATCCGGATTTGAGTCTCAGACACGTTAACACCTCGGACCAGGCAGGGCTAGCAGATGATGGCTAATAAGTCACAAAAGATCGTTCTGGTATGCCTTATCATTATCGGTACAACCGTACCTCCCTATAGCATAAGTTCTGTTATGGGAATTCCCCATGGGGGTTAGGGCCTTGTTGCGACCTCTATATCTCACGAAGATGGTGGCCTGTTGGTTAGACCGAAACAACTGGTGCAAATAGATCAGCTCTTTTTTAAGCAGACAGTCCTTGCTGTGACAAGGAATAACTTGATGTAGGACAGTCTGAACACAGTCTATTCTGAAAGTTGCTGTTTTCGTAAATTAGGGCTGAGATCCACATTAGAGGTTTCCCTGCATGCACGCGAGGTCATCGTCACTCAATGCTTTTGTAGGCAAGTCCAGAAATTGAGAGGTTTCTACCGTTGCCTCTTCACGAATTGAATTTGTGACTGCAAAGCTACTGTTCGGACCCTAAACTTAGCAATTTAACTTCTTTATTTATTATGTCCGAAAGGTGGCACCCAAGTAGCAAAGCCCTATTTTCAGTTGGATGTTTCGGGCAACCTCCCCTTCTAAGCAACGTGTGATTAGCTCCGTCGGCAGTGTGGATATAATTGAGCCCATTTTTGTTTCCGTATCCTTTCACGGCACATGCTGACAAAGTTGGAGCATTTTACGATGGATTCTGTGCTGATGGAAACGTTGCAACTGCAACATGGCACAGAATGCACCTATTAGGAATATATCTAGGGCTTTGTACTCTTGGAATGACTATGTGCAGGCTGCCGATGATGTCTGCGATTTAGCCATTAAGTGTCCCAGATGTCTGCTTGGTTTCTTGGCGATGTTTTGGGCAGGTGATCCCAGGAATGACAGTAAATATCCTAATTGTCGAATGAATCGTCTCTTACGACACCCTCCATGAAGCCACACGTTCCTCTGGTCATCCGTTCCATCTAACGACGGGTTGCTGTCATCAACCTGAAGCTCCACGAGTGTGACTTGATTTTTCTCAAACAAAAGCACACCATGATATATTTTAAGGTTTTAAACAAAATTTTAGTTAAACGGAACAGTCAACGCCATGTCCACAAATATCTTGACACAGTAAGGAAACAAAGTCCATGAAAGTAAGCATGGACACATTTCGTAAGTGGTGATTTAATGTGTGCGAAATGCAAAAGGCCTATCTACATCAATAGGCGCAAAATTGTTTTCAAAGTGATTAAATAAGGCCTTGTCATAAAGTGCATGATAACGGTCAGCACGTGAAAACGGAAAAAAAGAAACAATGTTTAAAACTAGAAATTCTGGCTGTTTACGATTTTTCCCTTATCACTACCTAGCCTGTTCAGCATTCAAATGTCCGCGTTACTTTTATTTATTAAAGCTATTATGTACCAACCGCGGCATTTTAAGACTGAAAGATATATGCTAAATCTTGTGCCGGTTAACATACTACGTTTACCACATTTTTCGATGGAATTAGGGTCTAGGCCGTCTGCAGGAGCCAAAATCATTTCACCGCTGTTTATAAATATACCCATAGTAGTAACAATAAACTACTTATGTTACATTATTCGAGACAGTGGAAACCCAGGAAAAACTACTTACCCGCTGCCCAAAAAATTTCAAGCTTCTATACAACGGCCAGGAGACAGGTGATGTGTCAATAATTTGGCCGTTTAGACAATTTACCGCGGACGTCTTCTTAGGCCAGATCGAGAAAACGGACTTAAAGGATGCCATTAATAACCTCGAATATCATGGTCAGTATGTAGACGACATCAACGCCCTGGGTCAGAGGTCTAACAGAACGCACCATCGCTCAAGATTGCTGCAGAGCCTGCTGTAGATAACAAAACCGCCTCCCTCAATTTCCTTCTGCGCAAACGAGAGAATGCATCCACCTAACACAGGGTATTGCGGAAGATATCCTGAGCATGACACTGCTCTAATTTTCGCAGTTTCGTTCCTCTAAATCTAAAACTAAGTCTCGTTTAAGGACTGACTGACGCACCTGTTTTTCCGAAAGTGTTGAAGCAGAATTCCAGCAGCTGCATAAAACACTCCGCAAAAACGGTTGCTTAGAGAGCTTCATTTTGCAGAAAAGTGGACATCGTGCCATAAAGCCGACCGCTACAACTGCAGAAATGAGGGACTTATTAAAGATTGCCTCTTCTAGGAGGACGCAGCAAGACGACGTCTAAAGATAGCCATCACGTGCGCTTTCTGCTTGACAAACTCACGCGTATTTTTTCCAAACTCTCCCCTCCCACGGTTAGGAGGAAAAACCATAAAATGTACAATCCATATCGATGTTCATTTGCTCATCCAAGCGCTCCTGTGGAGCAGGATATGTTGGTTGTGTTTGACAAGGTACAAATAGAAGTGAGTCTCTTCCGAGGTCTATCCCCGTGCATCTATTTGACGTTAAATAAGTCGTTCAGGTGCCTACCGGGCATCAGCTCACTACTCTGAAGGCCTACGCCAACGAATTCCGGCAACAGCGGAGGCAGTGGCTGTTCTGCTGACGAATTCAAAAGAAGTTGGTACAAGCGATCTCTCTTCCGTGGCCGACTCCAAGTGGTAGTCGTCAGCCATCCCAACACGCTAATGAAAGCAATGCGTGCTCTGAGTGTTTTATCTACGGAAACCGCTCACGCACTACCCCAAAAGCTTCCTCTTTTAAACCCAAAGTCCGCAGCATGCCGGCTTTACTATGTGGGCCGGCGTAGGTGCTGGGACGCATGACCGCCCTGTTCGTGGCTTACGCATTCATCCTCCATGTACTTGCAGTGGAGTGATAAATTTTGGAAAAAGGTTTTCTGTTTGTATGATGACCCGGAGACCAACATGGTCCTCAACGCAACAAAATGTCTCTCAGCTGCTTTCGACGTAGCATTGCAGTTGCTTGTGAAGTAAGACAGTGTATTGTCAGTCAGTCCTACTACAACTATGCGTGGCACAAAATACCGTTAATACAAAAACCATAAGTTTATAAGTCACGTTTGTTTTTTTATTTCCTTGGAGGCAACCTAACCCTCCACTTCTGTCTTTATCTGATTTTTTATGCCAAAGCTACACATTTTTGATTCAGGCAGACTCTCGATATATTCGTTTTTAACGAATCAAAGATAAACAAAAATATTTAGGCACCGAACTTGGCCGGCCTGACTTTATCAAGTGAAATAGTTCAAAAATGCTTCTGTTTCTTTAAGAGATTTTGTGCATGCCATTTATCATTAAGTGGGTTTCGATAATCGGATTTAACGACTATCTTCCACTACATCGTGTACATTTGGAAATAGATGCAAAACTTGCGCACCTGGATACCTGCTGTTTCTGGATTTTGCTTAAGCAAAAATCAAGTAGACAGTTTTGTGGATTTTATAAATTAACTAAACAAATTTCCAATGTCAACATATTTTTATCTAGCATCATCATGCTAAAGTAAAAAAGCGGTTTTCGCCACGTCACGTTCGCATCACAAGAATTTCTTTATTGGTTTATAAATTGTTACGACCTTTTCGTCGGTGAATATTAAGCCTTGATTTATCATAGAAGTCTCAGTTTTCTGAAAGACAGGCATTCATCTAATCCCTCTAATTTTATTTTCAAATTAAGCAGCCGGAATTGACGGGCGAGTATGCAGCACTTTAAGATTGCAGAGTAGAACTGATAATATGTTTACAGATCAGATCATTCATTGTGCTGGAGCCGAGTATGTGGCTTCTTCCTGACGTAAATCGCCGCACACATACTGAGGATGGAATGCTTGACTAATCGTCGTAGTTGGTTTGCTAGGCATTGTTCTGTGACAAATGTTTACTACGTTATCGAAGTTTTCTGAGAATATAATTCGACCGTTCTCATTTCCACATTTTTAGCGGTCATTGAAGCGAGTCCCGGGTTGAATGAATACCAGGTACGAAAATGTTTGCCCTACGTTAGCAACAAAATGTCCCTCAAATAATTTCGATATAGCATTGCACCTTCTTGTGAAGTAAAATTACATATTGTCAGTCAGCCCTTACTTCCGAGGCTCTTAAAAATTCAGTTATATTTCATGGATAACATGCATAAGAATATTCATTGTGTTGTTTATTCGGTAGAAAATTATGTCTCTAATCAGTTGTATACTCAGTAATTTTGAAACCGACCTACCGTTTCACTTGCATTCAGGATTTCCAAACTAAAAACTCTAGGCTTTATCAGTAAGGCAAATCATAAATTTTTCTATGGCATTAAGAGAAAACCATATGGTGTTCATAAAAATTATCAGTGGATTAAAGCCATATTGTTAACTTTATAAGCAGCAATGGTAAATGCAGAGCCGACGTTGTATGAACGGCCATTTCACGGAATGAAAAAAAATCACAATTAGAAACTTTTTAAATCGAATTATACTGTTCCTTTGAGTATAAACTCGAAAGAAGACGTGTTTTTCTACCCAATGAGCAAAAGAATGTTTTTCGTGTTTTTCATGGAATTTAACAGACTTTTCGGGACATCTGAAATCAACGAGAAAAATACACGTTAATTAAGTAGTCCTTTTGCAAAGTATAGTTTTTGTATTCAGCCGAGAAGAAATTCTTTCGAAAGCCGGCATCCTGCGGTAACTGAATTATTATAGAATTAATCTGTATGCTGATTAGTTTTACAACCGCTATTTGATCAATCTTTTCGAAACGAAAACGCATTTCGGAGTTTTGTCTGACATTCATGAGTAAGCCCACCTTCTGTAAGTGCAGAGTAATTTTCCAGTTTTAATTATTAATTCAACAACAGGGTAAAGAAAGGAGCGTAAATATCGATCGAGAAAAACATTGAAAAACAGATAGCACAAAACCTGTTCAATTTTGAGCTCAGTTTCCCATAGAAATGGACCAAATTCATGAAATGATTATCGTTGTCCTTAGGCACGATTATGCAAGGCTTGTTTTGCTAATGTGCTTTTCATTACTGATTTTGTTCATGAGAAATGAAGCACAATTGGTGAAGCATGTACTGTATTCACTTGGAAATCCGGATTCACATTTGGATCCCCCATTAAAACTGAGTGGGAGACTTTTAGGTGGTGTAGAAAAACTGCTCTTGTCAAATAATTGTTAATTTAATGTAATATTTTATTTGCTATTCGTTGTTCTATCAGTGCTATCACTCTTTTCACAAAGCTCACGGAGCAAATCCTTCTTCATTTTCTGAGAACGAAGGTTTCCTTTTAACTTTAGCTTTCTTTTATGCGCGTCTTTTAAAGCTATTCAGAATAATTTTGTAACATTTTGATACATATATATATGTACTACACTGCATATACGTTTTCATGGAATAATCGCGACCATTACGTTTTGCACATGGATGTATTTCGAGAAGTTGGCGGGTGACCAAAAAATTTAAACACATTCAGAAGATGCAACCATAAGCTTACCATTTTCTCTCATTAGAAAATTTTTTACGGAAACATATCGCGTCTTCTCTGGCGACGATAAGGTAATTAGGGCGTCCTTGAAACGTTAACGAATTCTTCTTCGGTCTTCAATGCACACAGTCAACTGCGGAAAAAGACTGCTTTTAGGTTTAAATTATCTAACCACTCAAAATAAGACAGTCTGTGAAGACTGTAGCCTATACAGTGAGTTCTCGAACGCGCCATTGATGCCGACGACGGTTTGACTATGCCAATCCAAACAAAACATACCCTATTAGTCAGATGAAAAGCATCCCATTTATTCCTTAAAAAATCTTCTCTAATTACGTCCCTCCTTGTAATGCGCCTTGCTGGGACATTCATAAGATAAATGTCTACATTCTACCACTTTTCCAAAGTTAAGTCAGGGGGTGAATAGAAGATCACATCCCTTTACGCACTACTAAGATTACATTTTGACGCAAACGCCCTGTTCTGTTTGTTTTGAAGCCATTTTGGTTATCCTCACCTAATTCCTGCACCAACCTTTGATCATATAAGTATCTCTTACGCAACTAAGACTCGCGTAGCACAACTCACCCCGGACCGACCATCTGAATATTATTAGTTTAGTCACTTACTGTATCAATTTAGAAAACTACCCAGACAAGAAATGTAGTGTAGTGTTCGCTTATTGGTCGTTTTCTCTATTTATAAAGTAGAATAATGGTATGTTCTACGGGAAAAGATTCCCATGCATTGTTAGGCTACTGAGAAAACCCCACAACGTCCTTGTTGTCTCGCAAAGGTCATCGGGATCCTCGTTACTCAGTTTTATGGACCTCACAAACTGGTGGATGGGCGTTTATAGTTCCTTCAAAATCTTTTTCAGAACTGCCTTACGTTCGAGCACTTTTGATAATTTCGTTTTGCCTAAAATGTAGGTGTTAAATAAGTCATCGGACTACCTACTGCAATGCGGTCGGAGACTTTATGCGTACAATAACGATAGCCGTGTTTGTAGTCTTTTGAGTAGGATCAAATGAAAGCACGATGCGTTAAGGTGATGGAGCGTTTTGAATGATTTTTGTCTTTTATTTGATGTTACAGATACCGAGGAACATTACAGGTACCCGAACGCGGGGAAGATCGCTGACCTTACTTGACTCTGCCAGCCAGTGTCCCCCGAAAGCATATGATACTCGCCGACAAATAGTGGATTCCCTCGGTCTGCCGGTGGGCGTGGAAGCTGGCATTGGGAGCCCAAAAGGACGTAGAAGGCGGCACATGTCTCTCACCCTGTCGGGCACTTGACAAGCAGGCGTATCTTTTGCCGAAAAAGCACAATTTAGAATGAGCTTTTACTGCATTCGTAGTTTGTTTTCATCTCCACTTGCTTGTATACAAAACATATCTTTGAGAGCCTTACGTGTAATCAGAAATCGATTTTAAATTTGGATAATGTTTTTATGTGTTTTTGTGTTCTAGTTAATCGTTTACTAACAAACAAAGATTTTTTATTTTGGCCTTTCAAATGGAGAGACAAAATAAACAGGCCTAGTGACAACCGATTATGAAAATGAGACATCCAAAATCTGAAAACTAGTAACCTTCATAAATTATAAAAGGAGGCATATCTCTTACCACATATGCCACCGAATTCATAAGCGATCTTAAGACATTAATGGACAAGAGTTCATGAGCTTGATTGTAGACTGTCTAAGAATAAAAGGCTAAAATTTTAGCAGAAATTAACACCTTTCGAAAGCAAATATTTGACCAAATTCTTGCACAACGAGTACAAAAATCGATGTCACAATTTTCGGCCATTGACAATAGCCAACAAAAAGAGCGTTTATTTGTATCGTTTACTATTATCCAAATTTTAAGGAAGAATACAAAATGTTTAACATGATCCATCTCCAGATCAATGGTTATTGAGTGTCAGTTGGTTTCTTCATTAGAATCCGAAGGATCCGGGTATATGTCAACTAATCTAGTCGGGTAGATCTTTGTTACCTTAGTGGAAATCGAATTCAGGACATAGGAGGCAGGGTCTTAAGTTAACTGCCGCCCTTCTCGTCTGATTTACGATGCCCATACCGTGGACCTTCCTTTTACAAATTTGGGTCTGGACTGTTTGAGGAAACTGCAAAGCCAGTATGCTTGGGTCATCAAACATAAGCCGGCAGAAAGAATGCTTTTTTAAAATATAAGAACTTGACAGATAAAGATGAAGGAAACAGTCCTTGAGACGTTGGAGTGAAACAGGACCTTGATTCATGTACAGTCGCCCATGAATTTTATGGACGAGCTTTTAGAGAAACATGACAGAATTTGAACAGACACTGATACTCAGTGGAACTAACGAAGGCTGATTAAACAGTCCATTCTTCTGACATGCATAACACAGTTCGGTATCCAGATGATTAACCAGAAGCAAGCACATCAATCAGCCTGACAACCTCGCCAACACTTTTTTTTCCTTTTGGTAGAAGACTGGACATATTCGGAAAATGGTAAACACGGTTTAAGACCCTCCGTCTACATTGAAAACCACTGCTGGTAACGCACTGTCTAAAACTCACTGACACATATGTCCATCACATCAACGTCATTGGGAGAGCGCAGAGGGATGATGGTGGGAGAAACTTAAGATGTCGACCTTAAGAATCTTTGCAGGCGTCACATTTCTGTGCGTGAGTTAATTCTTAAGTTTTGACTTGCTTTTCGGCTTTCCGTTACCGATCTTAAAGCAAAATATCCCTACGCACATCCAAATCTAGGGAATAGAAAACGTCGCTTACCCCCTCGAACACGTCGATTTTCATGTAAATTGTAAGTAGCACTGCGGTATAACCCAGTAAGTCTTTATCGCGATTATTGCCCAATAAATGATTTTGTCCTCTCGAGATCCAGTTCACAGTCTATGTAAACACCTATCGCAGGCCCACGCTCCTTGCGCCGTTAGGAATTGCGGAGGCGGCAAATGTATTACAAACTATTGTGTTAATTTGCATCATGTCATGATGAAGTGCAATGAGTTATGTCTGCGTAAATAGGGGCGCAAGAATAAAAACCTACTGGATCAATCAAAATGCCGTCTATTTATCCCTTTTCAGATATGCATGTTCCGCCTAGAACTGAGACTGTTTGTTCAACAGATGAAGACTTAACAGGAATTATTTAATAAACATCACAATAGCAACTCCTGTGGAGTGGACGGCCACTGTATTTTGACACTAAAGTTTACTTTTTAAAGTGATTTAAACGATAGTTTCATATACTCCAGACCAGTGTATAAACGAATATTTACTACAACTTGAAAAAACCGTTGAGACTAGTGGCAATAGAGATATCAAAATGCATCTTTAGCATTTGCGACAATCTCTCAGTGGACCCCTAAACTCCAAACTGAAACTTTTCCTCCGGATTCGCAGTTTGACCTCTGCCAAACCTAGAGATGGATTAAGGGAATATTACGTTTTATTTCGAATGTAAGATGCACTAACAATTACATTTTTGTGATAGAAAAATTTCTGATTGCAAAAATGCATTCTGTAATTATTACAAAACAGTGATCCCCGGCCAACACCAGCCCACAACATACTATTGCTTGTATTTTAGATTCTTTTTACCGATTCATCCTATAAGAGAACGGAATAGTAGAAAAATATATTTTTATAAAATGATCCCAAAGACAAGTTACGACACAATGTTTTATCCAGCATTTTGACTGCCACGGGCGCCAATGTTTATTGTGCGTCGCAATGAATTTGCGCAAGTGTGTGCGCAAATTAATTTATAGTGAAATCAGACTTGCACCACGTCTGTCGCACACTTTCCTCCCTCCTCCACGTGAGCCCGGTGTCGAGATAGAGTTAAGGAAACTGAATGCGAAGCCGGACGCAGGGACTAACACATCTAAACGGCCCCTACGCGTGCCACATCCGCCTGGTCCGCACATGCTGGACCAGGGTTCCGTACAAACAAAGGGCGGCTCAGTTCCCACTTGGGCGGAAGGGTCAGAGATGCCACTCAGAGAAGAAGCCATTTCGACCTGACTACTGGACCTGAGAGGATGATCACGTTATCTCCATTTGTTGGTAGCCATGCCTCTCCCAGACAGACCACGCGGTAGATGCGCTGGACCAATACGTGGGTCATATCGGATTCTGGCAGGCATTATCGGATTTGCATACGGGAACAAATGTCAACATTTCGGGACATGCGGTGACAGATCCGGTTGTCGACAGACGTCACGCATACTGAGATTCCTGTCATCAACCCCCTCCCTTGTTATTGTTGCTATGTGGACCAGGGGGTGTGGAGCGCCAAGGTGCAGACTTAACCGTACCAGCCACCTGCTCCCTCCCCCGCCTCTGGTTTTCTTGACTCTGTCTGGACCCCAGGTCCAGAAGGGCGGAGAGGAGGAGAGAGTGCGGTAGTGTGTGCAAGCCCACTATCACTATAAACTAATTTACGTACATGTCACTGTCTCTGCTTTAAGGCTAAACCTGATGTTTTTGTTTCTCGAGGGGTCATCGGCCGTGGCTCATTTGATAAAGTAAAGGAGCAATGAGTGCGAACAGCACACTACGATCGATAAGGGCACGGATGCCTGATTAGCGTATGTGGTGCAGTCGTAGGGGAGAGTGTAGGCGTCACAGTCCAAGTCAATAAGTTGCACGACAGGCGATGGAAGAAGGGTCACGCCAGTTTTAGCATCAGAATGAGGTACCTTGGAGGCACAGGGCTATACTCTGTAATCAGATGGGCGTCGCTTTTTCTCATGCCGGGATGGGTTGGTTCGGCGGCTTTAATTGGCGTTCAGGCAATCAATAGGTGACCTTATAGCCTGGTCACCATCAAGTTAGTGGCCATTTTCGACTCGGTACACCAAAATTGGGCTAAAAGATTCTTCGCTTAACTGTCCCTCCTCCCACGAAATATGAAGGAGGTTCCTTGAATGTTTTGCATAGTCACTGGTTCATCGAACGCTCTACTGTCAAACTTGCATTCGGGGTTTTCAAACTACAAGCCGGGTATTTTCCGCGTACGGAAAACCGCACAATCCTCTAGGGTATCAAAAGGAATCAATATGAGCTTCATAAAATTTAGCATTTGATTTGACCCATATTGTTTACTTTACAAGCCACATTGGTAAATGCAGAGACATGACGTTTTTTGGACGGCCATTTCATAGTTTTAAAAAGTCTCACAATAAGAAACATTTTAAAACCGAATTATGTCCCTATGTCGAGTATAAATTGCAAGAAAACGTATTTTTATGTCGAATGAGTGAAAAAATGGATATTTTATATATGTTTTCCATGAACTATAATTGGACTTTTAGGTGTATCGAAAACCAAAGAGAAAGGTGCACGCCACTAAAGTAGTCATTTTATACAGTGTGTAGTTTTTGTATGCAGCCAGATGGAAATTTGTTCGAAAGCCGGCATCCTGAGGTAACTGAATCATATTTAAGTAATCTTTTCGAAACGCAAGCGCATTTCGGAATTTCGGTTCACATTTCATGAGTTAGTCCGCCTACTGTAAGATGGTAACTGACGATTTTAGAAATATTTTGATGTACAGTGGCACTCACTAAATTGTGGAGACTGTATCATACGTTCTCTTGCTAAATCGGTCGATCTTCAGCAAACTTTTCATGCAGTTTACTGCAATTCGTTTGAGCACGCCTGTGGAAAACCCTTATGCAAATTCCTCCGTGCTAATCCGATGGTTGTTGTTGTTGTTGAAGTCCAATAGGTATGTCGTGCTTGTCACATTCCTCGGAGCATTGCTTTTAAGTCGCCGCCATTTATGGCGAAGCGAAGTCCGCCGAAATCCATCTTCCCTATCGGCCTCAGGTTGTGTGTCCGGAAATACGGTCTTCTGGCAAACATTTTCTGCAGTCAACTAGGACTGACTGTCAGTGGGCGAACGGGGACAAACATTGATTTCAACGCTTAACATTGGTGCCCCGATGGTGTCGCCTCTTTTACAAAGTCCTTTATCCCCGAAATGCCTTCCAACACCCGAATGACCGTGTGCTTGGAAATTTGTTTACTTATGGAAGAAAGTGTGTAATTCATCGTACTAACCACTGACAAAAAACTGCAAAATGCACAAAGCGAGTCAGAATTGGGGTTTAGGAAATTCGAAGTGATAAAATATAGTTCCTCTTTTACAGGTAAACTTTTGATCGTGGTTTTAAAGTCTGTTGATTGTCTTATTTCTCAAACTGAATTGATCTTCCGTTTCAATAAGGTCGCAATTCTGGTAAACTCTTATGGCACAAAAAACATAATCATAATAAATCGTTTATCTATTATGCATACTTTGTATGTCTTAAATTCTGCTTAGTCCTACGGTGCGGCGACTTCCGACTATCACGACACAGGATTTCAAGGTAGTTATGGTATCATTACCAACACTGCACTGTCGTAACATTATTAAAAGACATGAACTAGCGCAGAAATTTGCTTTTTCACCCTAGAGAGCTTTCAAACGGAAAATTTTATCTAACTGCAATGATAAAAGTGAAAAAGACAAGAACAGGACATATCTTTCCCCAGATAGTCGCTGCATGAGTAAAATCAAGTTACGAAGGCGACAACATATGCTGCCTTGGAGTTATCTTTTGTAAAACCAGATTTTTTAGTTTTAAGATGAAGAGGTCATAATTTAATCATAAAAAGCTGTTTATCCAGTAAAATACTTTCTTGCAGTCAGATGGGCCATAATAGATGGCATGGCACACGAAATCGAGATATAGGATTTAGACTAAAAGGGTTACTTGGATGAGGATGCAGTATTGAGTAGCATGAAACACAACCACATAGGATTTACCTGACACCACAATACCAGCTTTTGAAGGAGCTGACATCCGTAATCCCACAAACTAACAAAGAACTCCTTAAGTAGTGTGGACTTTCTTTAGGTTCCTCTTATGCATTTCAAAAATCTATCCATGTTTATTAAAACAACATGCCGAAACGCACTTTATCATAAGGATTATGCAGGAAATTATGTCTATTTTAGACTTTTGCCCGAAAAGGGGCAGTCATATGTTTTGTGAATTGTGGCAATATCGAATTAAATTTAAACAATTTTGCACTTGGTGTTTCCGTCTACACGTCCTGTCTTTGCCGTTTACATGAAGTTATGCATGCCTCTTTGTCACTAGGAAGGTGCTACCTAGCATTCACAAGATTTTTCAATAAATCCAGACTCCTTTGTATGCTTTAAAAGGATCAATGATAAACGTATAGATTCCGTCCTAATTGGATAAGAAATTCACCTTCTCCAAAATCTCCTAATTGTATTTTTTGAAATTAGCGGCTGTCCTTTCATCATTTGTTTTCGATGTAATGCGCACAGTGTCGTCCTGCAAATATGGAATTACTTTTCGACGCTACCCCATGAAGAAAGGAAAGCTGCGAAAAATTCCGAAATCGATAAAGACATTGTCACTCTCCCGCAGACAAAGGAAACTTAATTGCGATTTTGAACAAATCAGACTACAGTGCGAAGATGCTGTCGCTTTTAGAAGGTAGCTCAACATATAGGCCTCTTTCCGCGGACCCTACGAGGGAACAGAATTCATCTACTGACAAAGTGCTGAGGCGCCTCATAGGCACGAAAAAGCTTTCAGGAGATATTGCGAAATCCCTGTGACAATCCGAACCAAACATCGCCATGATCTATGGATTATCCAAAGTTCACAAACCTAAGGTGCCATCACGGCCGATAGTATCATTAATCGGTGTTCCCAATTACAAAATTTCTAAGTAGCCATTTCACCATTTCCAAAAACTTACGAGAGATTGTTGAACCTCTATTCTCAACTTTGTAGAATTTCTGGAGAAATTGAAAGGAATCACAATTTCCGCGGACGAGATAATGTCCTCCTTTGATGTCATCCATTCACATTAATACCAGTAGAGTTCGCAAGGCAATGCACAGACGAACTCCTAAAATCATATGACACGGATGTTCCCGCAGCTGCCTTACTGGAACTCATGGTCCTTTGTTTAAAAACCAGCTTTTCGTTCGATCACTAATATGATCTACAACTGAAAGGAGCTCCAATGTGATCATCTATATCTGGCTTTCTTGTTGAGGTGACAATGCAGAAACTGGAATCGACAGCTCTTCCTGCAGCTAATAATAAGTTGTTGGCTCGATATGTAGACGATGCATTTGTTGTAGTTAAAGAGGATAAACTTTAAATGCTCCACAACAACAGCGACTCCAGCATTGCGGGAATTAAATTCATGCTCAAAAGAAATGTTGACAATATGCTCTTATTTCGAGTTGTCCTCATGCAGCGTAAGATTGACGAAGCATTGCACGCGTCCGTCTACCGTAAATAAAGATTTTCGGAAACAATTATACATTGTGAGAGCAACGACCCAATCTCTCAAAAGCGGAGTACTGTCAAAAGTCTGCTATATCGAGCAAAAAATAATTGTTCTGGTAAAAAAAGCCAACACGTTGAGTTGAGCTACCTGTTCGAATTAATTTTCCAGAACGGTTACCCTGACAATATCGTACGTCGATGAGGGGACAACAAGAAACAGAACGAAATAACCGGATAGATGCAATCAAGCGCCCAAAGCATTTACACGGCGAATCTTTACTTACATCAGGAATGTGTCTGAATTTGTTGAAAGACAACTGAGGAGAAAACAAATAAGAGTAGCACACAAGCCTACGACTACTTTTCGCACTCAGATTGTACACCCTAGGCTATGGTTGACAATCTCGATAAAAGGGGGTCGTCCATAAGATCATGTGCGATGCCTGTGATGCCGTATACTGCGGCCAAACAGAAAAATCTGACTCTACACGCATTTACAAGTATCAACTAACAGGTGACGGCGAGACCATATGTCTCAGATGGTCATGCACGCACTTGATACTGGGCACACCTTCACGTGGGACAAAACTCGGATCGTCGGAGTTTGCCTATACAAAAAGACCGAGAGTTTCTTTAACACATGCACTCCGATGAGTTATGCGTCAATAAGCACGTCGAGTTAGATGCCACGTACAAAAATCTCAGGGGAAATGGAAGAGACGAATGTCAATCGATGCAAACTAACGCACACGGAGGCTGTTTACTGGCTGAAGCACAAAATGAATATTGATTTCTCAGCATGTTTGAAATGTTTATTATTTTTCGTCTATTTACTCCAGTCTGACGATGACCTGGGGAACCAGCGTCGAATATTTACTTAATACTGTTTTTCACTTTTCCCAACGAAAGAAGTTTCCTTCAGATTATATTTCTTGGGGTGCCTGAGTTCCAAAACATATTGATGTGTGAAAAAGTAAGTTATCAGTTGTCTTGAGAAATCTTGAAGGTCCCGCATGAGTTTTATCCAGCATCCCTTCGTGACCGCAGGACGGAAGTATGCATTTGCGTTTTGGCCTCGAGTTACGATTCTTGAACAGAGTTGCACAGCTGCATAGCAGCTGGCAATCACTGATATGAAAGTACTACTGACAAAGTTATGGCCTGTTAGCTGAATTCACTAATTCATGATCCCAGTCATCAGCAGTGCCAAAACCTAAGTCCGACCCAGATTCGGGGCATCTCCTACCCCCTCCGGCACATTTGCAAAACTCAATTACCAACTGAGCTACCGTGCTCACATTTTCTCAATCTTAATCGGGTGTCTGAATGTCGCATGAAAGCTGTATTGCGCTTCAAACAATAATTACGATTGCAAAAATACAATAAACAGGTAATAACGTAGCTCTGAGTGGGTGGTGTTGCGTTTAACCTACAAGGAATGACAGGCAAAGAGGATTGGAGAAAGCATAAAGGTGAATTTCTGTACAAAATCATCAAAAGCAAAGTCCTGTCAATGACGAGTTGTTGTGAAAAGTTGGACGTCGTTTTGAGCAATTCAAAAACGATTCGAGCTGATCTCTGTTGATAGTTCTTATTGCACCGATGCATTTACGTCTGACA
The DNA here is from genome assembly GCA_902702965.1 of Spirometra erinaceieuropaei. Lineage (NCBI taxonomy): Eukaryota > Metazoa > Platyhelminthes > Cestoda > Diphyllobothriidea > Diphyllobothriidae > Spirometra > Spirometra erinaceieuropaei. The sequence continues at coordinate 167,727 of CACRXP010000406.1, read as the reverse complement.
AGACGCCTCTGATAAGGGTCCTGGTGGATTTTTTGCGCTGAATCAATAAGCATCCAGGCAGAGAAAACGGTTGCTAAACATTGTCAGGAAGTGATACCGTTGGAGAAAGTCGAAGCTGGTTGTTGCTTTTGTATATTTTAGCATATTCTATCATGAGCACAGTTGTATGAGGAAAAGTGGACACAAAGATGTAAAATCTGCATAGATCTACGGTGCCCATCGACTTAATCATACTACAGGACACTAACAGACATTTCCGCTGTGAATTAGAAATCAAGATCTAAGGTTTCTGAAGTCGCCTCCCCTATATCCGCTGGAAAATAGTAACCGAGCCGAGATTTCGTCAAGGACGATGGACATTCTACCGCCAACGTCCAGATCATTCAACATTTAACTCACACTTGTATGGATGTTAGTAATTTTTGAAATATGCTTTTTTCACCGCTTCTAAGAAAAGAGAACTGCCTAGATATGGTGATCGAAAATGAGTGGCGACAATAAGCAAAATTAATAAACAAAAAATAAATCCATCTTACCTGAATGACTTGATCGGCTGCATAGCCGCCTATGGGTAACCGTTCTTATGCGATTACTAGCCAACTAGTGCAGGCACGTTTTCATTTATATCCTTACATCACTGTCAAAAGGAAATGTCGTTTTAATAATACGCACTCTAGACATGCTAAATCCGCAACGATCGCAGAGCCTGTGGCCTGAGCCAGGTTTCAACTGCCAGTGCTCCCTAAATTATTTTGACTACATTATTTACTAGGCTACCTATGACCTGTCCCCAACGGCATTGAGAATAATCAACGGACAGTTCGGGGGGTAATACTGGCTGCATCAAGTTCGCTGCTCACATCCTGGAGGAAGACAACGAATTCAACTTCGTGAGCTCGCCGATAATGACGCGAGCTAGCAATCTGACGGGCGGGTATTACTGGAGGTTTGGGGGTCTGGCACCAACCGGAACAAGCTGATATACCTCCCCCGCCCACCTCATGATATGCTTGTGCGGCTCAGCACCCAGACCATTGGTGCATGGGGGCGTAGACCCGGCGTACTATCAGACACTACTCCCCTCACTCCCCAATCTCCATCCCTCCCTTATCGGTTGACAGGAGAACAACCTATTTTTTGTTGACTACTCATAGTCTCTGATGATGGGTTCTTGTATGAGTCTGTAAGCTCAGGCTACTAAACCTATGGTTCCAGTGCTCGTACCGTAATTTTCTTTTCTTTATCATTTGCTGTACGTGACCTATTTCATGAAACGTTGCTCTCTCTCTCTCCTTCAGTCTCTTAAAGGTCCGCATCTCAACTAATTCAAAAGCGCAAAGAATACCACGAATCCTCGAGAAACCCTTTTGGAATCCATACTCAGGTTTTAGGCTGTTGGCAAACCGTCATACCTAGAATTACACTAATTCTAGGAGGATATCTGAGTGCTAACTTCATTATAAGATTATTTTTAGAAATCGTTCTATTTGGTTCGTCATATTACCTTAGTGTTTTACGTAGACAAGCTGTCTGTACATATAAAAACTAAGTTTACACAATTACGGCTACTTTTGACGTTTTCAGGAGATCCCGCTTTTCTAAAAAAAACTTGGTTGCTCTAAACAACGTAACATAACCTTTTACATTTCTTTTATATTTTTAGTTCCTTTAAAGTGATTATTTATTAACATAGATACTAGGTCCATGCATTGGTGCCGGTTTGCGCGTGATTTTTAATCATTCATAAGTTCCGACAGCAACTATATGAATACAGAATCTCCGTAGGATGCGCCTGACAAAGGCGATACTTTCTACACTAAGACATTAATCCGAGTTTCTGCGTTCCGACTGTCCATTTTCTACGTTCAAAATGTAAGCCAGACATATGACGTACGAGTCAAATGCAAGGGAACATTGAGTATTCGCAGGTTCCTCGGCAGGGTTCTCTCCTATCAGTCCCTCCTGCGGCCCAAGTTTATTGACATTTGCGGCTCAGTTATTTCTATTGCATTTTTGAAAAACTCCCTGTCACCTCTTTACTGACCTACACTTGGACTGGCTTCGCCCGCCTTTGCTGCATTTCGTTAACAAGGTTTCCCTGCACTGCGACGCTTCTAACAGTTGAACGTAGCCTCATACAGCTCCAGGGACAAGAGTGTAACGGGTTAACCTGAACTCGTGAACAGTACTTGTTTCTTAAACTCCTGTTCCATCGTTTGTCCCAGGCTGGACTTCTTCAACAGTCTAATCCCTCCTCTCCTCCTCCTTCCTCATTTTCTCTCACTGGGACTGACGCGCAGTATTCGACGCCAGGGAGGAAGGTATTACTTGTGTTAACAGCCAGACTGCGTTCCGTTCGATTCTCCTACCACATTGGCAGCAATCGATTCGTAAATGCCACAAAAATCTTCCCCAGTTATGTTTGTGTAGGAAAGTAGTCTTGGTCAATTTTGTCATTTCTTATCAAATCGCGAGTCCAAGATGGCTAAAATCTGACTGTTTCTCTCTCTCTCTCTCTCTCTCTCTCTCTCTCTCTCTCTCTGTTTGTGCTGAAGTGTCTTTGGGCGTGGCAGGCCCAAGAGGGGATGTTTATGGCGCAGCGTCCAGCGTCTCACCCGTCAGATGCCCTATCATGGCTCACCGCATGTCCGACATGCACCTTCTTTTCCCCCCCCATTCGCCCCCCCCCTCCCCGCTTCTCCCCTCCCCCACTACCTCAGAAATGTTTTAATTCGCGTCCTGGGCGCGGTCCTGTGGATGGGAGGATGTCTCACATCACATCACCCTTTTCTGCGTAATCTCTAATTATTTCCCCTTCCTTGGCCTCCTCCGTCTCCTCGCCCAACTGGCCATATATAAGGATGTGTGTCAAAATAGGCAAGGAAGCCGAGTGTGGTCAGTCCCCGGGGGTCATGCGATTGCCGCTCTACGACAATCTCCAGCGGTAACTGGAGGAAGTACGTTAGACAGCTCAGTCTACATTGACATTGTCTGATTTAAAATTCCTTTTGCCAATAGTAATCTGACAATGTTTGTGAGGAAAGTGTGGAACTATTGTTATCAGGTAAATTTGATTTCATGCATTCTTGCTGCCTAAAATATCTGTTGTATGTTCTGTCGTCTGCGTTGACAGATGAAGGGTTATCCGCCTGAGGCAGCGATGCGAGCAAATGTTTTTCAATTAGGCAGCATACTGACGTTTCGATAGGGTTCCCTGAAGGCCATATATTTATGTAGGAAAAACGATCGCTAATCAGGTAGCATCGTTTGGAATTTTCCTCTGACGAAGCCACCATTTTACTTCCAGTTCAGTTGTGCGCCTAAAGGTGGCTGTTTTGAAACGTTCTGACGTCCATCGCACTCTAAAAAAGTGCTTATGCAAAAGACCTGATGTTTTCATAGGTCGCATTTATTCCCCAGTGCTCGCAGGTGTCAAATGTTTCCTCTGTCCGCTTATTTTTTAAGGTTTTTCGCGGAATTTCTGTCTGACAGAATTAAGGAAGGAAAATAAAAAAATTACCTTATTTACAAATTATTTTAAACCCGGAGTAGCTTAATTTTCTTAAAGGACATTGTTCTCGCATGTTTGAATAAGTGAGCCTTGTCAAAATTCACTTATTTATTTACGAAGCAAAGCATCGTATTAGAGAATAAAATGGGATCATTTTCTGATATGTTGTCCACTTTTTGGCTATTTTATTTCAAGCTGATGATATGGGGGTTCTTAAATGTTTAAACTATTAAACATTTCACAAAATATTACAGTACTTATTGTTGATTAAATGTCACGAAATCCTTAACACTTTTAAAAGTATAATTTGGTGTAATAATTTCATAAACTTCTGTTCATGAGTCTCCCCGCCGACAGCTGACGACATTTACCATCAACTCCCCAAGCTTCTCTATGGCTCGTGGTTTCAACCATGCATCTGATTCCAATCCTGGTAGTTGCTCCAAGCATTTCTGACTCCTCAACTTATATCATGCCCAAATTGATAGGCGTACTTCCTTATAATATTTTTTAGTAACGGAAATGACGAGAAGATACACGCATGCCCGCTCGTACTCAAAGACAAAGCATTCTGAAGGCGTTCACACTGCCAATTTGAAGGATAGAAAAGGTTACAATGAACAGGATCCTGGATACTACCAGATGAAATATTCGACATTATAAAGCATTGACGCTGAATGCTGTAATCTTCCGACTGCCGTGTTGTGTGCAAGTTGACGTTCTCGTTTTAACTCTCCTGTCATTTACATGACATAATACTCAGCATAACGTAGATCCTTTACGCCAGTAATCTCGTTTTCAATGTTGAAACTAATCTCATAATGCATTAAATCGAGTTACCAGAGGAACGGCCTTCTCTGCACTGCTCGAGCTTCTACAAGATGTCCATTCACTATGCGACTTCTCATCAAAGTAAAACATTTTCTTCGCCTCCTGACAAGCAATTTTAGCGTCATTTTGCACGAAGTCTTTGCATGCTAGATAGGACGCCAGCTTAGCGGTAAGCCGGTACTTGATGGTCTGGTACGGAAATTTCTAGCCTATTTCACGCCACCAGTCGATAGCAGCCCAATGCCGGTGCTGGCATTTTAAATCAAACACGATCGCTGCTTCGGCTACCGGCTTCACGCCTGATCTGCTGCGATTGGAAATGGACAGCATCACTTATGAGATCGGTGTTGGTTGATCCTTCTTGATTGATGAAAGGAATTGCGCATTTGCGCTTTGTCATGCAGCTCGCGGTCGCGGGCGTACGACCACACACCGGCTGGCAATACCCAATCGAAATCACGAACAACAACCAGGGGAATTGGATTGGCCAGTTCTGGCTATTCGCAGTCAACCAATGACAAACCAGGCGGAGCTTCAGGGGGCGCCGGCGGATCAAATCCGAGTCTAACCGGTTATTGAGTAAATAAGTCAAACGGTCTCACCAGCTGAGCGGCCGGGGGACGTCATTTGTACGTGATACTGTCGTGTTCTTCCACAACTAACAATTAAGTCTGGAGGCCTTACATTACACGCGAAAGACGAGTCTTCCTCCGCAAATTAACAGAAAGGAAAACTTGGTCATCTTGCAAACACAGAAATTATGTTGGCTTAAGCAGGGTGTGCCTCGTGCAACTTATATTAGTCGTAAAAAGCACTAGTCTGTAGTTATTTCATGTGTATCTTCCAGTAATTCATAAATGCCCGAGTCTTTATTACATTCTCAACGTATTTTTTAGCTTACTCTAATAATCTTCCAAGCATAAACAGCTAGGTCATATATATTCTACTATATCATGTACTATAGTTCACGAATAAATTTGAATGTTTGATGAAAAATCATAATATCCATTTGAATGAAATACAACAGTCAGTATATTCCACCGCTGCGACATAATAATATTTGCAGCGCTATATGTGTGAGGCCATTTTTCGGAACGGTCAGCCAAATCATTGGTCAGTTGCTTATATCACACCCCACATTCGATATCAGCAGTTGTACCATTGATCTGTGTCCTTCCTGAAACATCTGATGAGGCTCTCCTCGGCAGATTTATGGGCATCCTCCAGCAAAGTACACAGTATGAAAATATGTTAATTCTCTTTTAGCAAAGTCCGATGCCAAACATTTACCTCCCAAGTATGTCTATCTGTCTTTTGCTTCTCATTTAAATTTTCCTATTTTGAATAGGTAGTAATTACTGAAAGTAAAGTGACTTGGTTAACTCGTGGTGACCAGAGGACAGGAATATTCTACCAAATTTTTCTTGTCCATGCAAACAGTACTTAATTGTTATTCACTCCTCGTTGCTGCGAGCCCATTGGTGGGAATTTTAGACCTAAATTATCAAGGTCAACTGGAGTCGGTAGTTCAACGGTTGTGATCGAAGACGTTCATTGTGTGCTCGATGGCAGGGTGGAAGCAGAGACGGCGACCCATAGTAAGTTTAGCAACCGTCTGGAATGCCCCAGCAGCCCTGTTTACGGGTAGCACTGGTTGTTCCCTCACGGGCGAACAACAATTCCGGTGACAGCAAGCCAAATCTCCCAACAGTCATCATGCCAGCATCCAACACACATGATGAAATTGCAGAAATTAACAGCTCGGACCCGGACTGACAAGCCATCATCGTTTCAATTACGACCCCCAGCAATGAACGCGAGAGCTGTTAATTATAGTACACATGCGGCCCCACGGCAACTACGTACTATAAATATTGCAGTCGTCGTGCCTCCACTAGCTTTCTCTGCGACTGTCTCTGGCGAAGGCTCCGAGGGAGAATCCGAAACGCCAAGCCAATAAACATCTTGTTCCAGCGATAGCATCTTCTTCTGGACTGCTACCTGGAACTCGCCTGTTCGCTTCTTTTAACAACCACCCTCGTCATCCTCCCCTCCTGCCCCACCGCACAGGCTGCTAGGGTGAGTTCGCTCATTCCGACAGCCTAGAACGTTCATTCCCTTTTAGACAATTGGAAGACTAACCGACCGGGGTAGAGGACAGTGCCAGACGCTTTAGAACTAGCGCGCTACATAGTGGATATCGCCGCCCTCAGCAAGACTTGTCTCCCAAAACAAGGCCAACTGGAAGAGGTGGGTGCCGACTGCACATCTTCTGGAGCGCTCGCCCAAAGGCAGGATGAGGCACCGCAAGCGTCAACTTTACCACCCAGAAGGACATCATGGAATGATTACCCTCTCTGCAGCAGGGCGTCAACGGCCGCCTCATAAGCCTGCGTCTGCAAGGCGATCCAGATGCCCTCCCGATCGCGGCTCTGGCAGCTGCTCGATGGCGAAATCTACAGGACGTGCTAGGGACCAAGGTTAGCTGCAACGCCCACACATGGATGGATCAAGGCTTCGTCATTTTCAAGATGAGGCGCCATCTGCAACCACAAGACGCGTGACCATCAGGTAAGTTAGATGCTGTTCTTTATATTGACCCAACTGGGAAAAACTCGGCGCCTCGGTGGGATTCGAACCAACGCTGTAAGGGGAAGGCTTTAGAACAGCCAACGCTCTAACCACCTGAGCTACGTGGCCCCGCCGAACAACGCGAGTTTAATCACATTTGGGTCAAGTTACCCGCTTAACCTACTGCAACGTCTGGAATACACCAAATATGATAAAGTACGTTGACTGCCCAAGCAGGATTTCCTAAGTAATTCACCTAGAATCCCGCATGGAAGGCGGAACGTTAACTCGGAATGTCAATGAGCTGCTTTTACCGTACATTGCAGACAGCTGGAGGACGGCATCACTTCCGATAAACCAAATCGATGTGTCCAAAAGGCTAGGACAGCTTTTCGTGAAGAATTACCGGAAAACGTAACTGACACTTAAATGGGCATTTGCGGCTTGTTTGTCACCAGCAGACAGTGCGCCTGAATCCACTATGCCACTGTGCTTTTTGCTTCAAACGACTTTTCTGCAAGAAGCTACCAAACTCTCGCTGTGTGCTAAGATCGATAAAATGCACTCACGTGAGATTTGCGCTTGCCGATCGATAATCACTGTAGGACATTAGGGCATTGCCACATCATCGGCTTACGAGGCCAGAAGCGGAGATGTCAGTGCATTTTGACAAATTTATTTCTGTATACATTAGAAAAACGACATTAAGACCTACAGTTGTCGTTATGCTTTGCTGACAAAACAATGTCGACTGGAATGGCCACATCCAACTTCGATGCCATTTATTTGAAGGCCATCACAGATGGATCGTGAGACGGCGTTCTGTCGTCCGGGCCATCCGGACGAAAAGTTTGCGCTTCCTTCTGACCCGAAGTCTCGGTACGGAGTAGTCTCAGCCCGCCTTCGAAGAGTACTCAGCAGTTGCGAACATTTCCCAACAAACGCAGGAGCGATAGTCTGTCAGTCGCACGCCAGTCTCAGTTCGGCCCTCGGGGTTCAACAGATCACCGAGCTTGACTCTTTACTGAGGGCAAGGGTAGTATTTACAAAAGAACGTTGTTCCTCCTTGTAATGACTGTATCAAGTGCAAGTGTGGTGATGTTGGTGGTCAAGTCGCCCAGTGGCATCGATTAGTTTCAGGGCGTTGACTTGACTAGCGGTGTGACGTTGCTCTTTCACAACGCACCGTAGAGGGGGGGAAGAGCGTCCGTCTCGAAAGATGACTCGTCAATTGAGAACCGCCACCTATGACTCCCTTTTTAGGTCTAACTACTGCCTATAGAGATAATAACTAGTCCGTTAAAAGAATTCTGATTAATTACCACCCAGTAAGTGCCTCTTGGCGTACTCTCGACCATATCCGACGTCGGTCCCAATCGCGCGTGTTTTGAACAACTCCTAATGGAACGAACACGTGATTGGCCAACGCCGATGAGGGTGGCGAACGCATGGGATGGAATTTGTGACACCCTTTGCCCAAGGCAGACCTAGGCCAACCCTCACCCCATGCCTACAGATAGAGTTCTCCTCGCAACGTCTACCCCCTCACCCCCCCCCCCCAAAAAAAAATCTCCGTGTCCCGATTTTCAAGGTCTGGCCGCTACCGCAAGTCGCTTCGCGCAACGCGCTAATGGACAACGCCCACGTCCTCTCTCTCAGTGTGATGCTATGGTCAAGTGGACAATTTTTTCCAAATGTCCGGTAATGTTCCTTTTAGTTCAGCAGGGCTTCTTTTAACTGCCAACAGAGTCCCAAATGAGGTGCTCGATCTCTTGCCGGTTGGTCTATTGAAGGATACTCTTATCACGGGTTTGAGGGGAAATTCATCACAGGGAGGACTGCCAGAGGTCCCATCCCTTGAGAGCTCCAACTCTGTGCACTCTAGCACAATCCCGTTATAACCACGGTCAAAAGAGGACTGTTTCTTTTTTCAAAGAGCGTCCTGAATGCGTTGTACAGAATGATGCGCTCCTTCAGACATGTCAAATAAGTTGCACGGGCGAAAGCTAGAAGTAGTCTTTTATGCGTACTCTCGGCTCGGCCAGTCGTTGAAGCAGATGGGGGGGGGAATGGGGAGCTCACCAATCTGACCTTGATGCTGAGCGTCATACACGCTTCCTGTTAAAGCCCCCGTGTTCGACAGATCGACTGTCGATTTCGACTATGTTCACCGTGTGCTCTACACTGGGATGAGTGTAAAGACAGTGACTTGCGCATGAATTAGTTTAGGCAAGATCTTATTTTCTATCTGTACCTGTTAGAGGTTAGGTCTAACGGTTGGGGTTATGGATTTAGGTTAGGGGCAACAATCGGGAGATGGCACCCAAAAAATACGCCCAACCGAAGCAACCTGTATTACGGGACAGGTGGTAATAGGGGTTTTATGGGTGGGGTCTTCAAATGCGTGGATAAATATCAATAATAGTTAGATTTTTTTCGGAAATTGCTTTTCGACGATGAGGTTTTACTTCATTGCTATATAGGAAAAAAAATGGGCGCGCTGAATGAAAAGTAAACAGATAACAGTGCTGTAGGCGTAAACCATTTTAAGAAACCCGCGAGGCATTTGAGCACCAGTGATCAGACGCAGCGATCGTTTCTCTACACTCCTAAGCTATGCATGGTTAGATTTAGCCACAACCCCAATAGTGCTGTCACTCGTCAGTCGTGTAAGCCTTGGCCAAGGTTGATTAACCATGGCCCGGTCTACAGCGATCGCATCTCAACTGTTGGAGACTATGACAATCTAAATGAGGCAGCATGTGGACTGCAGGTCGGAGGAAACTGAGGTCGGATGAAACAACAAATATGTAAGGCTATAACCTTCTCGAATATATATAGTAGGTATAAATCATAGGCAACGGATATTTGGGTGCCATCTCCCGATTGTTACCAGGTTAGGGATTGAGGTTAGGGGTTAGGCTGAGGTTTGTCTGTTGCAGGTACGGCTACGAAATAAGATCCGACCTTAGTTTTTACTGATAATAGACGGCATCTACCGCACTCTCCAGTTCCTCACCAGCTGGCTCCCGTGTCATGGCACAGTCAAGAAGACTGGGCGTCGGAGAGGCCGCAGGCGGTGCGCACGACGTAATCCCGCGTCCCCTGGTCAACAGCAAACAGACCAGGATGCTAAACAGCAAATACAGGGGGGAAGGGGGCAGCAGCGACCCCAATTGGCACTGCGTGAGCCAGCAACTGGGCTTGCCACCGCACCCCGAATGTTTACATTTGTTATGGCTGCACACTCCTGACAACGCCTGTCGGACACCGATGTAGTCCCTGTGTTGGTCTAGCGCATTTACCGCGTAGCCCGTTTGGGGGGGCCCTGCTGCACGTACCAAGCTTTTACGAGCACGGTTGGGATTTCACGTGCGTGAGAGTGCGATGGCGGTCGCATCAGGTGCGGCTGCGAACCGAGTTAGCCAGACAGGTAGCAGCCCTCCAAGCCACGATCATTAGTGCGTCGTGATAGCCTGAAACAGGTCAGATTTGCATAGTGAATAATGCCCTGATGTGCCTTGAGGATTCATTCCCCCGGGTCGGTTTCACTCTCCTCTCTACCGCATACGCCAGCCGGCTGTGCGAGCCTCTCTCTCTATTAGTTGGTGGTGGGCTTGGTCGCCGTGCACGACACGGAGTGGAGCTCTGTGCCTAATGCGCCTCACTATACGCATGTTCTACAGTAGTGCTGGCATCGCGCGGACTCTCCCCGCCCGATAAACACTCGTCACGAAGCAGTCTGACCTCCGTCCCGGGCCAGCGCATCCGTAGCGTAGCCCGTCGGCGGGGACATGCGTTAGACAGTATGGAAGACGCCCATAAGGCCAAGAGACCTCTCGGCTAGTAAAGTCTGTGCATTCCCCTTACGTAAATTATCCAGCGTGGGCATTTGCAAACAACCTCAAAAGAGGCCTGGGAAGGTTTCGTGAGACAAAGGAAATAGCAAAACCTGACTGGGCTGAAAGGGGACCGCGACAACAAGCTGGAAGATGTTCGCAGCTTATGCACGGTCCGTCTGACGCCGCCAGCTAGCCATGGCCACCCCTCAAGCCGAGTCGGGCTCTAGTGTCTTGCCAAATATTCAGTCGTAGTCAGTAACACATCCTGGTCATCACCAGTTGCCGACCGTTCGACCCTCAATTCCGACTATGGTGCGTGACCGATGTCATGAAATGTTGGTCGAAATTCTGAAATGTATATTCGATTAGGAAGGATTACTTAGGTGGCGTTGTAATATTGACTAGCATGCTGCATAATCTGATAGCATTTCGGGCTCATCAGGACGTCGGCTTTAGGATGTACTCCTTGTTGGCCTCCTGCAGAGGCTGCGCTCTGCAAAATCTGACTACTTAAGTAGCATGCATTTTTCGTATTTATTTTCGAGGGTCTTATAAATTCAAATGTATTTTATAGAAAACGTGCACAAGAATATGGCTTCTTTTACGCAGTTGGTAGAAAATCACATTGTCTTTGTATTTTATATCTGTAGAAAGTATACAATTAGGTTTTAAAAAAGTTTCTCATTATGAGATTTTTAAGAACGAGCGATGCCCGCATATACAACATCGCACATAGCCGTTTACCAAGGCTTCTCATGAAATGTACAGCACAGTCCGGATCGATTGCAAAACTTCATGAACTCTACAAGGTATCTTCTTAAAGGCAAGGAGGAATATATGACTTTTCTTACGTAGAGTGCATGCAACGTATAAATTGAAATATCTACAACTAGTGCAATGGCAGATCTGGCTTAAAATTATTCAGGAATTGGACAACTTTTTTTAAAACCTAAATATAAACTTCCTTTAGCTATAAAATATGAAGACAATGTGATTTTCTACCAAATGCGTAAAAGAAGCCGTATTCTTGTGCACGTTTTCTATAAAATATATTTGAATTTATAAGACCCTCGAAAATAAATACGAAAAATGCACGCTACTTAAGTAGTAATTTTTTGCCGAGCGTGGTTTCTGCAGGAGGTCAAAAGGAATTGCATTCAAAAGCCGACATCCTGACGAGTCCGAAATGCTATCAGATTATGCAGCATGCTAGTCAGTATTACAACGCCACCTGAGTAATCCTTCCAAATCGAATACACATTTCAGAATTTCGACCAACATTTCATGAGGTCGGTCACGCATTGTATGTCCACCGTGCGCACCAGCTCAGGATGAATTGCGGTAAATGCGCTAACTTATAAAATTTAAGATGAAATTTTGAAATATTTTCTTTTGATTCGTAAAGACTACCTACGTAGAGCCGTAAGATTAACTGTCATGTACCATAGTCCCTAGATATTGCTGTCATACCAGGGTGCCGGTTTCATTTCGGGCGTCCGCGAACACTATACGCTGTAAAATTGACTACTTACGTAGTATGCATTCTTCCCATTGATTTTCGATGCCTCTACAAATAAGATTATATTTTATAGAAAATACGCACGGAAATATTCTTGGTGATGGTAATTTGATAGAAAATTGTGTCCTTCTCGAATTTTCTACTTGAAATGAGGATATCTTTTGGTTATAAAATTCTATGATAATGAGATTTTTAGGGCCGTTAAATGTCCGTTCATATATTATCTGATCAGCGTTTCTATTAATTGCGGAATTTGATGAGTCCTATACGTCTTTCTAACAGAGCAGAGAAATACGACACTTTTTGACGGAACGTATACAGCATGTAGTTTGAGAACCCTGAATGCTACCGTAAAGGCAGGTGTGAATTCGGGAATTTAAAAAGTCCCTAAAAACCGAAAAAGGTACTTTCACTTCGGGTGGAAAATATGAGGACGTAGGTTGCCATTAAATTAACTCAATAATTTATAGAGGCCACGAAAATCAGTGGGAAATTCCCTTCATGCATAAGTAGTCATTTCTTACGGAATGTAGTTTTTGCAGACGGTCGAAACGAGACTCATTCGAAGACTGACAGCCCAGCGCGGCCTAAGCATCTTATGACCATGTTGCATGATAGTTAATATCAAAACACTACTTGAGTAATCTCTTCGAATTAAAACATATTTCAGAATTTCGGTTAACGTTTCATGAGATTGCACACTGACTGTAATTTATAGTGACAGTAAACTTCCGATCCTCGAAACTGACGGGATGCAAGCCAAGGAGGAAGAGCAACCAGACCGCAAGGCTAGAGCGCAGAGACACAGCTAGCGCCCTCGCAGATGTCCGCAGAGCACTTATGAGGCCCCGTGAGACATACTAGCAAAAACCAACGATGGCAAGTGCAAAAAGTGCAACCGGAAACGCGGAACGGCGTCAAAGTTGCCCAACCCGGCCAACATTGTACCTGCGCGTTCCAGACTGACGCGGCGCCCTAGTTTGACACTTAAGCATGCGTCCCAATGCAAGTGCCAACGCCTATGAAAACAGTCCTAGCGCAGTCCCACCCGTCTTCGCCGCCAACGCGTTGTGAGGACGAGGGTGAAGTCGACTAGAGACCCTTGGAAGCGCGGTCACGGCGACCGGCAGAAGAATGGTGGTGGTGGTGGTGGTGGTGGTGGTGGTGGTGGTGGTGGTGGTGGTGGTGGTGGTGGTGGTGGTGGTGGTGGTGGTGGTGGTGGTGGTATGTAAGAAGCAGAAGCCTTGCTTCCTGCCAAAAAGTGTATTTGTTAAGCTCGAGATTTAACAAAACATGCCAAATAGCTGAGAGTGGTAGGGAAATTCCAAGGATTGAGCAGGGTTTAGTGTCCATAAAAATCAAACAGGCAAAATAAGAAAATACGGCGGGAAGAGATCACAAAAAGTATAACGGTGCAGGGAGGTTGTTTCTCTCAATGCACACATTACAGCAAGTGGATGAGCCCAAAGGGTTATTATTAGGACGCTGATCATGTTGTCAATGAGAACAGGAGACATATTGCGTAGGCACATCGGTGGAGAGTTCAGACTGTAGAAAAGGCGAAAAGGTATTCAACCTTTGAAGATCTGTGGAAGACGACAAGGTGTACGTTTTCTGCAAAAGAAGCAAAAGGAAAAAAAACGATTAGCGTTCAAGTTACTTCCGTAATCACTAATCAGGGAACACTGTGATAGAAAAGCATACTTTAGATAAGCCCTTGGCATCTTGCGAACGCCTGTTCCGGCTCGTACACCGACAGTCGGTTCTAGGTTAGTGCACGGCATTTTTGGTGGGAACACCGTATTCCCGCAGTTGTTGATTTTAAAAAATGTAATTAGGATATTCATTTGGGACTTTATCTGTAGTTTATTAATGTATCGCTTGAGCTGCACACCAGAGTCCATATCTATTGCGAAGTTTTGTGACCGTAACGGGGCATTGAATGGTTTTTTAAAACTAAAAGGACGCTCTTTCTTCGGGAGAAACGTTTGAGGGAGACGTACCTTAATACAGAATGAATATAAGGAAGGATGCTTTTGCGGACGCTTCCTGTGAGGCATGCTTGCCTTTCCGAAAAAAACGAAAATTTAAGGAGAAAATCCACACTACTTAAGTAATCCTTCCTACGAGTGTGGTCTTCTTCGAAGCTGGGTGCTTATGTCGCATGCTCATCTATATTGCAGCGGTAGAGGTGTGCTCGCCGATCGTTTTTTTTTGCGGAACTCACTCGTCCCGTTGTGCCTTACGGGCTCTCTCTCTCTAGCTCTCTCGAGCCTAATCAGCAGCCGCACAGCGGCGCATTTTACAGGCAGAATAGCAAAGCCTCCACAGTGTCACGTGTTGTGGTTCAACTAATCTGACAGAAAACTTAGTACGAAAATCAATTTGTCTGACGGATTTTCGTCTCTCTCTTAAATCGCAGAACTCGAGAGGTGACTCAGTTTCAATAAAGCATGACTCTAGGGAAGACTGCGTTGTCTTTCAGTAAGCATCGACTATACGGGGGAGAAGTACACTTTATTACAGCCCTTTTCCCAGTTTTATTCGTTGCAGTTGAATGACAAATTTCTCAAATGAAAGTCGCCTATAGTGGAAAAAGCTAACTGCTAAGAAATTCTTTAACCTCACAAACTAGCGGCATATAAACTTGGATCGTTTTATCAGCCCTAGTAAAACCATTCATCCCAGGCTTTTGCGGACACATCCTAAAGCGCATATGCACTAGATCTGAAGGATTTAGTAGAGAACATATGGCTGTCGTCTACTGACAGTCGGTTCCAGCCTACTGCACAAAATGCTTCTGAAAACCTCGTATTCCGGACATATAATTTGCAATCGAGAAGAATGATAAAAATCGGGTGGGCTTCGTAAATGGCCCCCTCCATAACAGATGACGGCGGCTTAAAAGCGACACGTTGAGGAATGCGACAGTTGCCGGACTTCAACAACAACAACAACAACAACCATCGAATTAGCTGAAGTACGGGACATTCAGCAAAACACCCGTACTAGGATGCGGGCAACCAGGCCATCATCGCAAAGGTTGGCAAACCGCAATGGATGCAAACACTGACACACCTTATTAGATGTGCGCTTGCATACTAACTGCGGGCCTCAGGGGTTTCATAAAAACTTAGGGTTAGGTATGACTGGCTAGTGACACCTAATAGCCAGAAACGGCCATTTCAGTCTCCCTTTGGGGGTAATTTCGTTCTACATATGTAACTAATGGCTTTGAGACCGCCTGTGGCGCTCTAGATCGGGCCCCAGGCACAAAGTAGAACGAGTATGTCCCATAACGCGATCGATGAGGATCCCTCTAGCACTGCATATACTCAATCCAAACGGACGGGACAACTGGGTCCGTGGTTCAGTGCTTAGAGGCGTTGGACTCTCAACTAATAGGTCGCGAATGCGAGCCCCAGGTGTTCCGCACTTCGGGTTTGGGTGTAACTGGCTAATGACCGCCAATGAGACAGAAATGGCCATTCCAATCTTTGTCACTAATGTTATTATGCATATACTACTAGGCACTATTTGACTGCTGGCTGGACTGGAGATAGAGCCCCAAGCTGGCATGCTGAAGGAGTGTGCCCCGTAACGCGATCGGTAAGCGCCCCTCTACTAACTGCATCTTAACAAATAACACACTCGCTGGGAGTCGCGCTACCTTTATCTGCTGTTGCCTTTGATTATAGGTTCTGGAAAGAGACTACAAGGTCAGACGAAAAAAATTCATGTTCCAGACGCTAAAGATTCCTTCCTACACCAGCGGCAAGTTAGAGTGAAGCCGACTGCGCGTGCGGATGAGTGTGATTGAGGACGACGTGGCTCAAAGCCTCCGCCTATCATGTGTCACGCGAAAACAGCATGTCACGGAGGCCCTGGGACGATAGTGACTGCAGTTGGTGACCAGACATGCCGTTGCACAAAAACTAATAAATAATGACTACTTAACTCTAGGCCTAGTAGTGTTACTTTTTAACTTTAAAAGGTTACTTCAGACGTTACAGAAAATACGTGCATACAAACCTCATAATTTTTTATGGTTTGCCGTGGTTATTGCGTTGGTCTCACGTTCGGGACCATCAGAGAGGCTGGGAGAATGAGGACTGGCCACAACACCATTAGACTCGTTTCCACAGGGGAATGTGGGAGAAACTCCGGCATCAATCAGAATTTGCCGCATCTCCCTAAGCTGCTGGATGAGGGTCTCATTCTTGGAGGTGAGGACGGCGCAGTCGTGGTGAAGGCAGCTAATTTCCTACAGTCAAAAATAACATGAATTATGTAACGAAAGCAAACAGAGAGCGAGAGGAAAGGCGGAGGGAGGGAGAGAGGGAATAAATTTGAAAACGGCACTTTGGCATTTTCGGGCTGTAAAATTTAACCACACCTAAGTCATTATGAGCAGCGCAATTTTCACTAGCAGGTGTGCGTCGTATCAACTGCATAGCGGCCAGGTGCTTTTTTGTTGGATTTCTTGCTATCTACTGCAGATGGGCAGTCCAACACAGCTAAGTAAGTTTTATGTGCAAAAAAGGACGAAGTCTGAGTGCTCCTACACGTTTTTGTGTTTCTCTAGCCTTTACAAGATGTCATGGTTCGTCCGTTGCTCTCGAAAATGACCATTACAACGTGGATGTCAGTTGGATTATAACCAGTGGGACTAGCGCAACACCGACATGTGGCAAAAATAAGCTCCTGCCCAGTGGTCAACCAAGAAATGAACTTCCACTACGGGCGTATCACATAGATGCGCTCTCCCAGACAAGCGGCGCGGTGTCTAGGCTGGACCCCACGCTACCTCAAGCACTGTGTCCAATCTCAGAACCTGTCGTCTCACAGGCTCGGAGACACCAATGGTGCATATGAGAGGGGAAAGGAAGCCGGACAAGGTATCGTAGCTTGTAAAAATCCGGTGCACCGCCAATTCTAATAACTCTAACGGACTTTAAATTATCAGTATGCGCCAAATCTCGCAGCTTGGAAGGCTACGGACAATCGGAACAACGCGGTCCTTCCATGGAACGGGACTCAGACCGCAATGGCTATTTCACGATGTAGCCTGCATGGCAGCTCTCACGTGCATGACATCCCGACGCACGTTTGACACGCATTAAACGCCGCTGAACTGAGTGTACATGAGTCAGTCCCTGGGTTCTTGCCCTCGATATCTGCGGAATTGCGCCAACCGGCCCCAAGGGGGGGAGGGGGGATGGTCGATCTACGTTAGCGCTAGTCTCCATTTTCGGGGTCTACTGGTGACTTTCACGCAGACAATTTAATGCCGCACCTACAGCGCTAGGCCCAGCGCTCCGGCACCTGCGACTTGTAAAATCGAAGATATTACCGGTGCAGTTCCCCTGCGGTTGGCAGTCGCCAATTACACCTCAACCGTGCATGAAGAAGTCCCCCATTTCAGCTCAACCGACGGAATTTTGGATTTGATCACATCTGCTGCTCTGTCAGCAGTTTTGCATCTCCCTCAGTTGGCAAGATGATATTAGTCTTGGGCTGAATTGTCATTATTCCCGAAGCGAGGGGAAGTAGACCCATTCGCTGGAACAGGGAATTTCTTCGCCTGATGTTTCAGATACATGCTCGAACCCATCGTCCTGTTCAAGCAATCGCATCTACTTCCTCTCAATTGCTTCCCGGAACAGGCACTTTCGCCTGCGTCGGGAAATGGAGTCGTGACAGGCAGAAATGGGCAGCTCATAGGTCAGAAGGCGTAGCGGTATGGCGTAGCATAAAGAACGCTGTTCGTTGTGTGTTGACCCGTGCACGCACGTACAAGGTCACCCGATCAGATGAATTCGTAGTCTGTAGGAAAAACACAAACGGAAGCAACTAACGCCGTCGCCACTAGGGAAGTCTCTATCAGTTGTAGCCACGAGCTCCCACAACCCTAGCTCTTTGGTATTATGTAGGGGTGAATGGTAGATATTTTAGGCTGCTCATTACAAACAGCGTGTCTTGCTGTTTGTGTTCAGGTAACAGAAAGTGCAAAATGCGTCACATGACGGGGACGCGACTGCCAAGACTCTACCCGTCCTCGAAGCAAGACAGACGTTCGCATCGCAATTTAGGAGGCGAATACCGATTTTCTGACACTGCTAACAAACACGGCTGCGTGTCGTCTCCTGACCAGTGTCGTAAGGTTGCATGCGTCCACCTTTTTATAAGTATGTCCTGCAAAGCAAGCCATGGGTTTTACGTCGGCTTTAGTAAGTTGTCGCGTAGTCTTTTGTTTTGCAGAATTTGTTTTAACTGCTGGGGTGTGTTTTGAGAAAACCAATTCTACTTTTAGTGTGACAGCCAGCAGACTGCTGTTGGTTATTGGCCGGCAAGCCAATGACATTGAGACTTAGTAAATTAACCCTAAACGTCCAGATCATAATTAAAAGAGCGACCAAAAAACATGATTAGATGGGGTCGGTCAGTCGGCTAGTAGCCGAATGGCTGTTTTGATGTATCTGACCTTGAAGGCGCCGACTTCCACCGCGTGCCTCATGGGAGGGGAACAGCATCGATCACTTGCGCAGCGCCCACGGTACTCTCTCCTCCCTCACCCGCGTTTCTCCAATGACAAGAAAATGTCAAGACGACCGGAGACGACTCGAATGCAGTAGTTGACAAAGCTAAAAAGCCCGTCCAAGCGTGCCACACGCGATCTGATCCCCATTTGATTTCACGATGGTGACTCGAGTCTCTCGTACGTGAGCGCTATAAAAGCCACACTAGGAAGAAGCCATTGGGACCTGGGTCCTAAGGCCTTGGAAGGATGGACTTATCCAGGCAGTTGACAGCCTTCCAAGATAGATTCGAGCGCGCCAGATATATTACAGTGGTAAATTTGCCGACGTGTCGCAAGACTGGATTTCCCAGCGTCGGCCTCATCCCCGCTCTTCTCTCTTTCTCCTATGGGCCAGTCGACTGTCTGCGTCTGTCAGTAAGCCACGCGGCGGAGCAACACGGGGACCGCATTGGATTGGAAAGCAAAGGAAGGCTCAGTTGTACGTTTACGTCGCACACACACTGGCATCACTGGCGTCACTCAATTTTTGTTGTTGGTCAAGATCCTGGTCAAGTGTTTGTTGTGAACGAGGGGGTGTGGGGAATGGAACGTCAAGGTGCGGGCGCTCGACCGTGTCGGCCACCTGCGTCTTCTCCCACCTTCGGTCTTCTTGACTATGTCTTGACACTGGACCCAGGTGGGTAGGAGAGAGTGCAGTAGACGCTGTGCAAGTCCACCACCACTATAAACTAATTGACGTCCAAGTCATCGTGCCTGCTCTCAGACAGATGGGAGGCGCACGGCGGACATCATCGGTCAAACTGTCGATTGGGGTTCGGGCATAATGGCTGAGGCGGTGTAAAACCCTACGGCGTGACATCACTTTCATGTAGTTGTCGGCTCGGGGCTGCCCCATAGGCGCGTGCGGTGAGCCATTCCGACCCCATTTCGGTAAAGTGCATCTGCAGCGCAGTCTCCAATCAGCCAAACTGGCTGGCAAACGAAAAGAATACTGGCAAGGCGATTTAAATATGCGGCATTATATAAGGCAACAGGAGACGGCTCAAACACGCAGTCAGGGTGGAGACAAAAGAGGCCATGGGAATGCTGCACATACGTACCAGCTCAGAGTTTACGTCAGCGCACAGAACGCATGCAAATGAACCCAACAGCCTGCCAGCCAGAAACCCGGTAACACAGAGGCCCAGTCCCTCTACCGTAGCAGTGTGTCAGCTAAAGTCCTAGACGGAAATGGTAATTTCGTAGCGAAAAACACACGCCTACACTGCGTCCTGACACATGCTAGGGGTTGCATGTACATATGTCTACGGCCAGAAACAGAAACGCCGGCGCATCGAGGGGGGAGGGAGCGGGAGCGACACACACACAGAGAGGAGTGAATTCGAGCAGAAGCAGAACGCCACCTCTAAGTGGACACTCACGTGATCCTTACAGTCATTCCAGGAGTGCAAGCACGGTAGGCGAGTCTACCAGCAGTCGCCACGTTATTATTACAAGGAATAGAGCAAGGTGAAGTTAGCAGGTAGGATTTAGAACCAAATCAATCCCGAGGCACGAGACTCTAGTGGAGAATTAAAAAATCCGAGGAATGTGTAGTGTTCACCAGATGCAGTGAGATCTGTACATCTATATACATATACCATGGCCATTCCAGTCTCCCTTGTCTTTGTCGGTAATGTCATTCTGAATATACCATTGTATATTACCGATCAAAACCGACAGGGCAACGGGCACGTGGCCCAGTGGTTAGAGGCGTGGACTTCTAACAGGTCGCGAGTTCGAGCCTCGGGTGTTCCACACTTCGGGGTTGGGTATGACTGGCTGACGACGGCTAATAAGCCAGAAATGGCCATTTCAGTCTCCCTTGTCTTTGTCGGTAATACCATTTCTCAGACTACGGACCCGGATCTTTTACGTTTGCTAAACTGAATTAAAAAATCGGCCAATACAACACTCGTTCGAATATGACTGAGTCTAGAAATTTCCGAAATTTATCCGCTAACCTGGAGTAAACCAGTCGAAAGGAAGCTTTACAGACTTACTCCGAAATTCCATGTGCACAGTTGAGCCGAAATCCACCAGCTTCAGCCGGATAACCGCCTAGTATTCATAAACCGTCAACAGGCTGCCAGTAGTATACACATGTGTTGTGTGATACTTCCCTACCTACGGCACGGATATTAGATAAAAGTCCAGACACGTATTTCGCTGACATTTCGACGCTCATCAAAGGCAGACGCATTTCAATGTCAAATTTTGGAAGAACATAACAAGTTAATAAGAGAGTACTGCTTCGAGTGACTTGAATGCGGGTGTAAACTAAATAACACAGAAGGCGCCTTCGAGCTTAATTCGTGGAAAATTGCGACTTCTTCAAAACCCAAGCTCGACTGAGGAAAATCTTGGGGAAGTTATGGGTAGGACCCGGTAATAGGAACCTCCCGTAATACGGGTGGTATTGCGTGCAATGTGGAATTAGGTTTCAGGTTAGGGTTAGGATGCGGGAATAGGTAGCCTTTGTGGAATTTAGCGCAAGGTCAGCTCTGTTGTAAGAGGATTAGAAGAAGAAAATTGGCTCTCCGGAATAGGTTTATTTAACTGCTGACGTTTCAAAGAGCTGGGTCGGCTCTTCATTGTCAAAGCGTAAACTGCACCTAATCGATCAGAAATTTAATTTAAAGTGGCAAGCTGTGTTGGCTGGCCTCATGCTGATCGATTTTTTCTCTCCTCCCGCTGCGTCGGCCTCTCAGGAGATGGTTGACGGGCGTTTTCGCCTGTGCGCTGTATGAGTCACCACTCCGTCGAGGGGAGCTGATTGGACTTTAGTCGGGCGGTCGGTCTGGCGGTTCTTGTTCTTCCTCACCGAGTAAGCTCAGCGTCGGGCTATCTCCGTGCTGTCTTCTTAAGTCCGGTGTGGTTGTTTGGTCCTGAGCTCTACGGTTGTGATGACGTAGGACTTTGTAAGCTGCAGGAAGGTCCAGATGCCTGTTGATAGAGTGGGCATCGGAGAACCACGCCTCGAGAGTTAGCCTTTGTGTTTTTGTGTTGCCTCGGCCTAAGATGGTAGCCCTCTGGAGGTCAAAAGTATGCCCCATTTCCCCAACGTGTGTTGCTAGTTGAGAGTTAGGGTCTAACCTCCGAGTGGCCGATTTATGTTCTTGTAGGCGAGTTTGCAATTTCCGCCCGATTTCGCCCACATAGTTGCAGTCGCCCTCATTGCAATCTATTTTCTAGATGACTGCTGAGGTTTCAGCGGGTGGCAATGGGTCTTTAGGTTGCATCAGGCGACGTCGAATTGTTGCTTTTGGTCGATGGGCTATGCCTACTCTGGTGGGTTGTAACAGTCGCGAGACCACTTCAGAGACCCCTTTAACGTAAGGAATGGTCCCCCGGACTTCGGGTTGCTGCTCATTTGGCCGTTGTCTGGGCGCCCAACGTCTGCTTCTCTCGATGAAATGCCTGGGATAACCATTGGCTGCAGATAGGTCCACAATGAAGAGCCGACCCAGCTCTTTGAAACGTCAGCAGCTAAATAAACCTATTCCGGAGAGCCAATTTTCTTCTTCTAATAATCTTCCCGGATCTCTAAACTTTTCAAATCTGTAAGAGGATTACTATGATCCTTTCCGACAAAATTTTGCAATGTCCAGAAATACCTAAAACACAGTAGACGACCAGACTGATGAAACACAGCTGCGGCCAATCTGCATAAAATCTGGTAGTGTGCATAGAACCTCCTGTTGCGAAATAGTGTACATTTTGCACGGAAATTAGTCCCCCTCCCTATAGTCAGGCAGTTTCCCAAGGCAATAGTAGCCCTAACCAACACCAACATGTGTTTCTCTGGTAGAGAACAACAATGCGAGAAAAATCCTGTCACAACAATTTTTGTCAACATGGAGTTGGAGGTTTCAGTTCACGCAGATCATGTGAGGCAAGGCTTAAACAATCATCACATTTCCAGAAGCCTCTTCCTACTCACAAGTTTTGATGCTTTGTCAATCTAAACACAGCGCAGACAGCAATCTTAGCCCAGTCAGACCTGTAAGTTCCCAAACTGGTACAACGATTTCAGAAGTAACTGTGACATTGTCCTCCGCCAAACGACCATATAAATTGTTAACAATAATAAAAGATGTTTTTGAGCGGTCCGAATTTCGTTCATGAGTAATCCGTAAAAGGCAAAAACAATATTTTAATGTTGATTTTTTCCAAAATCTCCCTGAAATTGGTGTGCAAACTTGGAGTTAATCCATTGGGGAGAAACCTTTTGCAAGTCTGAACCAAAAGTTTGTATGAGTACTCGAACTGAAATCCATCAGTCATCAACTTACGAATAGAGGTCTGTCCAGGTTTTCACACTAATCTCTGAGATTGAAAAATAACATTAAGTGACTATATATCCGAAGGCACCCGAGAGACGCTGGGAGACGCGCGGATGAGTTGAACCTCTCTGGGTGACAGGAGATTGGCGAAACGTACCTGAGCTGTCAGTATAGCGAATCATCTAACACTACTACTTTGGTATTTTAGTATACAGTGCGTGACCGATCTGATGAAACATTGCCCGGAAATTCTGAAATGCGTTTTCGATTAGGAAGGACTACTTAGGTGGGGTTGTAATGTTGCTTATCAAGCGACATAATCCCATAGTATGTCAGACTCGTTACGATGTCGCTTTTTGAATGCACTTCTTTTCGACCTTCCATGAAAGCCACACACAACTTAGATGGCATGTTTTTCACATTGATTTTCGATAGTCATATAAACTCAAATATTCTTTATAGAAAACATGCACAAGAATATACTTTCTTTTACTGCTTTGGTAGAGAATAGCATTGTCTTCGCATTTTATGCATTTTACAGCATCGTGCCTGTCTGTTTACCAGTGCTCTTTATGAAATGTATAACATAGTGCGCACTCATTGTAAAATTTCATGAACTCTAGATGGTATCTTCTGAAGGCATAGAAAAATAAATGATTTTCCTTACGCGGGAAGTCTGTGCCTTATAGACAGAAATCGCTAAGCGCTAATGCAGTGGCAGATATAGCTCAAAATTATTTGGGAATTGGAAAACTTTCCCGAAATCCAAATAAACTGTCTTTATACATAAAATGTAAAGCCGAGGTGATTTGCCACCAAACACGTAGATGAAAGCATATTTTATGCATGTTTTCTATAAAATATATTTTAATTCAGATGACCATCGAAAATCAATGCGAAAAATGAATGCTACTTAAGCAGTCCTTTTTTACCGAGTGTGGTTTCTGCAGAAGATCGAAAAGAAGTGCATTCGAAAGCCGACATCCCGCCGAGTCCGAAATATTACTAGATTATGCCGTACGATAATTAATATCACAACCCCACTTAAGTAATCCTTTCAAATCGAAAACGTACTTCAGAATTTCGGCCAACATTTCATGAGATCGGTCACTCGCTGTCGGCATTTATTTGCGGAATAGCCCATGAGAGCACATTTTAGGTGTAAATCCTATTAGACGGTGTTCTTTATTTGATTAACAGCAATATGCATTGTGTGTATTAGTTGTGGAGGCCTGTCTTCGCGTATCACGTCTGGGTGGCCCTCAAATATGAGTCAACCTGCCTTCCGCAGAAAAAGGTAGCTTTGAGAACTCACTGCGCAGAGTAACGCTTCTAAGAACTGTCTTATCTTGTGAGGCCCAACCACAAACTACAGGCTTCTCTATGAAGCAGTTGATTGAGAACACCAATGACAGTAATTGCGTTCGCGGGCACTTCAGAGTGCTTTGCTGCCCCCAGAAGGCATTGTTCGCACGTCAAATTTTCTCAGAGCATAGACAATTGCAAACTTGTGATCTCGCTTCCTGGGTCTATTTCTTTTTTTTGGTCACTGACCAGCCTCTCGATGTGATACCTTATGAAAAAGGATGCCCCAGCCCCAAAAAATCTAACAAAAATGTCTTACCGAACAATTTTGCCCCACTGACAGCACAGGTTTTAGCAAAAACACGCGATTTCCGCCGATTTTCTGCCGGTGCATGTCACAGTTGCGAAAGATTTGGCTCATCAGTGCGGCCCCAACGTTACCCAAGTGTTTTCTGCTCTATCAACTCCAGTCTCAATGCTGCCCTTTTTCAATTACCTCGAAAAGTAATGCATGAACTTAGAGCAAGTCCTCCGAAACAAGGTTTTCGAAGCCCCAATCGAAGGCTATTGTATAAAGTTGAGCTGGAATCCACCAGCTTCTGCGGGATAGTCCCGTAATTATCACAGGCTGACAAGTGCAGTAAATAGTATACAAATACCCAGTGACTGGCCATACTGACGGCAAAGGTACTAGTTAGAAGCCGAGACGCGTGTGCTTCGCCGTAGCCAACTGTTTTGCGAAAAATGTCAGCAACGAAAAATAGCACCAAAATTTTGTAGTATCAGATCGAAGACTCCTCTAAGCACGTGTCAACTGGCTGGCAGCCATGACCCACATTACACTAATTCTTGGGGGTGACTCAGTCCGAGAAATTAACTGAAGTGGTTCCCAAAACTTTGTTTCGACTATTCGCATGACCAAGTGTCAGATAGTTCCCCGTGCTTTCATATTTTCGACATACCCGCTTACCCCAAAAATTTTCTTTTCTTACCAAAGTAATATTACTTTCAATTATTACTTTGTTTCAATTTAACTCAAAATCGTTCATTTTAAACTGGATGTTTGTGAGCTAGATCACCCGCTGTAATTCGAAGCCCCGCCTGCTTTTACGTGTTCTTGAACCCCTTCAAACCACAAGCAGGTCATTTTCTCGGAAGTCAATGCCTAGCACGCATGGAATACTGCCAAGCATGGGGGTCGCTGTTCGTGCCTTGTGGACAGTCTTAATAAACGGACAAATACGACCGCTTTACCAATAATTCTAAGTACGAATTTATAACAGGCCAACATACTGCCTTGAGTCACGTAGCAAATTCAAAGGGGTGGTCTTCTGCTAGATGAATGAAACAAATTTATTGTGCAGCCTATATATGGAATGTAATCATATTTAGATTAGCAGAGAATTTTAACGAAACACCAATCTGGTTGATTCTTTACTAAGTGCGATTTAGAGACAGGTGAAAAGGGAAAAATCCCCCGACAAGTGTCAGTGTGCCCCCGTCAAGCAATCGACCTCGAGTGATCACTTCAAGAAAATAAGCTCCGCAACCTTTTAGAAATGTATTAAAATATATCGGTCGACGAATGGGGGAGGGGGTCCTGCTGCGCACCCTGCATGACAACGTTAACTGCCCCAAGCACTTGGCCCAGTCCAAGCAATGGCATTCGTCTGCCTGTCAAAAGACATCCCGGATGGAGCCACTAACAGGCATTACCAAGCCCGCGGTCACCCACGGTCTACCAAACAGTTGTGTATGCGACCTGCAAAGGGCGTCAGACTTTGCAGGCACGTAGAGCACGGATGCAGTTTTA
>CACRXP010000406.1:73961-137721 GCA_902702965.1 Spirometra erinaceieuropaei | reverse complement strand
ACGCGCTCACAGCATCAGAGAAGGAGGAGCTTCAGCACCTATTCCATGAGTCCAAAGGAGCAACGAAAGCCCTTCTGCAAGAGCCGCCGACAGTTTCAAAAGAACCCTGAGAGGCAGGAAACATTCGACTGAACAACGCAGGCGGAAGAAACCAGGGAGCACGTTGGTCAAAATTAAGAGTGCACCGCCGTTTACAGCTCACGGACGACCGGACCTTCTCGGCTGCGATGGAACAACGCTGTCGATGGAGAAATCCCAGATTCCGCGACGTTAATTCCACGCGTTCTACCTGCCGACATGCATTCAGGGCTCACAACGGCCGAGCACGACACTATCGCATCAATCGAAGTCACGGTGATGGCAACAATATGAGCACTCCACCAAAGGACATGACTTACACAACAACAGTCTGAGAAGCTTCCCCAATTCAATAAATAGAAGTAAAATCAAAAACAAATAGAAGAAACTGACTCAACAACGTGGGGCACAACGCGTGGAACGTTAGACGACCCTGGATCCACGCGTACTGTTTGCAATTATGACTTACCTTGCCTCGCCACCTATTGGGACTTTGCTCAAGGACGGGCTGAATCGCATCCATCCGCAGGGATTTCCTGCCTAACGGCAACATCAAAAATAACATCTCCCAGACCGGACCTCCCTCTCCCCCCCACACACACACCCCTATCACACTAATCCCCCAAGGCAACCACCAAGGCAACTGAGATAATCTGTTGACGATAGTCACTGTCGATTATGACGGGCGAACTATCGGCTACACTAATATGAGGTCGCTGCCTTGGCGATGGCGAAGGTCAAAAGCCTAACAGGATGCGTCTTCCGCCGGAAGAAAGGGCTACTATCGCCATCATCTGCCCAGAATAGTGGAAGAACTGGCGTGGTTTACGGTCTCATACATCTTGCCTTGAGCAGAAGGCAATCAGGGTGAAAAAAAGGAAGCAACATACCACCCGGGGCTGGGTACAATCCTCCCCATTTCGCTGGGCTCATTCTAGCCTGTTTCACGAGGTTATTTTATCCGCGCCTAAACCTGCGAACCGAGATTCCTTGCAGTCGACCAGGGAACAGAACGGCACGCTGGCTTCGAAGATTAGTTAATCGATTCGTGGCCACAATCACAAAACACATGTAATCAGGTCATATTGAATAGAGAAGAAAACGTCTCATTTGATGTCACTTCCGGTGCCGGAATCAGGGTTGTGACCTTTCACCAATACCGTTCAAGTAAGTGAATAATTGTGTCCTTTAGCACTCATAGAGGGACACAAACACTAGCCTGACGACGTGGCACTTTCGAAGCCGCCTGCAGGAAAGCAGCACGCTTCGTCTGAGGTGGATGTGGGAACACCCCGGGCGAACCACAAAAATGCCCGCAAAGCAAGGGTGATTGCTAACTGCGCTACGGCGGTTATTTCCAGTCACTGCCTTATAGGCCTAGTAGGCCGCCGGAGATCATTGCCAGCACAAATGCAGTCGTTCAATCCGTCGAGCCGACAAGTACCGTTCTTGAGACCTACGCTTGTTTTGATTCTATCTCTAGGTCTGGCAAACTGACGCCTTTCCAGCCACCTGCGTCCTCTCCCACCTCCGATCTTCCGGACTTGATCATGATACAGGGCCAGGTGGAGATGGAGGAGAGTGCGATAGGTGCTGCGCAAGTCCACCACCACTTTAATTCAAGCGCACGCCGCCGCCTCCTGCTCTCACGCTGCTGTGCAGCACACGGCGGACATTGTCGGAACCGACAGTCGAACTGTGGCGTTTTGCGACTGGAAATATCTGACCGACTCCCACCAATGATCAAACGATTGGGAATGTGGATGGATTCTGTTGCACTAACGTGAGCTGCTGAATGGACCAGGCCTTCAGCCTTCGACATTGTCGGAACTTTTCGGGTTGTCGCAAGGCCAATCAAGAGACCAAACTGAAGGCATGTGAGGCTGCGGCGAAGACGCAAGCGGTCAATCGGGATGTGCGACAGCTTGTGCGTATAAAATATGTCTGTCTTTACGGTAAGGTGATACCATACTAACAGCACAGGTACTAGCCACAAGCTCATACACGCGTGTTTCGCCGAAATTCTGCCGCTGCATGGCGCTACCAGACCTTGAATAAACTGATATACTCCAACTTTTTAGATAATTTCTGAGGAAATTAGAAAGCGACAATTTCTAAATTGGAGTATCTACCAGAAAACACACGGGGAATGCTGGGGGGCCCACTGACGAGCCGAACCCCTCGCAGCTGCGCCATGCAGCGGCAGAATATCGGCGAAACACGCATGTATGGGCTTTTGGCTAGTACCTGTGCTGTTATTATGGTATCACCTTACCTTAAAGTATACTACTAGCTGTCTGTTGACAGTTAATGAATATTACGCGGTTACCCGCTGTGACTGAGGGACTTTGGTCCAAATATTCATACATAAAATCCTCCGTCTGAGTCTATAGACCTCGAATAACCTGATCTACTCCAACTTCGTAGATAATTTCTGCGGAAATTAGAAAGCGACAATATGTCTGTCGCTTGAAAACGACCAATCGGAGGCCCTCAATTTGCATTCTCTGTTCACATGGAAGCAGGCTGCGATTTTCTTCCGAGCGGTCCGCTCAAATTTCCAATCAAAAATCTGAGCGGAGTTCAATCGGGGAAGTTAGTACGGCTGCCAACGAACCAAGGAACTAGTAAAGACATCTTCCAGTCGTATAAGTCGGGACGCGCGTCGTGAACTGGCAATCCAGGTCTGATAGGGTTGCACTCGATGGGGAGCGTTCGAACCTGGAGAAACTCACCTCCTCCCTTCCTCTCTCTGATGGAGTCAGATTAAATGATTTTGTTGAGGGTAAGGCAGCACACTTAGACGTGCGAGCATGTGCAAAAACTAATGCCGCAGCCGGATACCGACAGCTAACGGACAATAAAAACCGGCACAAGCACATGCTGCCAAAAAGTGTGATACACCTTGCGGCAGTCGTCATGCAAAAGCACCAAGAGCTATCAAGGTGTGTAACCCAGTGATTATTGGCGGATGCTCCAAAGTGGCAAGACAGCACAAGCCAGGGAGGTTGCCGAAACTCACATCCGAAAATCCGAGCAAGAGGTGACGAATGACCTTCGATCTCTTATTCTCAGGCGCGCTCACGCTCCCACTCACGACATGTGCAGTCTGACTAGGCACTAAAGAGTTGCATTTTTTGCGCGCGAGGAGAGTGGTAATAAAAAAACAGGAAATTAGAAACTGAAAAAGTGACAGACAAAATGACCCTAGGGAGGGGGGAAGGGGGTGCAAATTTAGGCCTGGGAGGAGGAGGATGCACTAGCCAAAGTTATGCACACACAATATGCGCAAGGGAGGAACTAACGTGTCTATGGGCCGCGACGAGTCATTAAACCAAACTACGCCCCCCAAACGAAAGCGATATCTTGCCGTCGACCGGTAAAATTAACAACAGACACACCAGCTCTGACTGTGACGATTATTACCGATTCCTATCTCATAGGCCTACCAGGCTGCATGAAACCATAACCAGTGCAAAGGCTGTCGTTAAATTTGTTGAGCCGACAAGTACCGTCCTTGAGTCCTACGTTTACTCTGATTTTATCTCTAGGTCTGATAAGCTGACGGCCTTCAAATTAAGAAGTGAGCCAATCAGAGGAGGTTACCAGTCGGATAGACGAAGCTCACCCACTTTTCGCCAACTCCTTGAGCAAACACACGTAACTCTCGTGAAATAAACTCTGCCAAGTATTTTCAAGTCATCAATGGCTGCTGCACGAACTGCACGTCAGTGATATTGAGCAGTATCCCACGTGCGCCATCCGTTCCGGTTTTGGCAAACTTGCAAGAAGTGTTGAGGCGGTGTGATTCAGGGAATGCGAGCACCCGAAGGGCTTCTGGAAAATTAGCCGTCGTCCGACGGCCTGGATGAGCGGCTACGTGTACGGTCAAGTGCCAGTTGCCAATACGCCAGAGGAAGTATGGACTCTAGAGGGCACAGTGCCGAGGGGGGGGAGGTGGAGACGATGGTTCAAAATGGTCTGCGCACACACTGCAAGCCACCGCCCAATCAGGGGCCTCCTCGAAGATGGCTATAGCAACCGCCGCCCTCCCCCTCCGAGACGCTTGCGGATGCAGGAGGCCACCGTTTATTCTGGTTGACCTTATCCGCAAGCTCGTAATCAGCGTGTGCCGAGTCTCGAGGCAACCCGATCAGCTAACCGGCTTAAAAGTGCACATACAAACTTTATCATATCCCGCAGCGCTGCACTTGTTCTCCTTTTTTAGACCTTCCATGTGATTGAATTCCAGCCGGTGAAAGGTCAGAGCGCCCAGCGATCTAACTGCGGTCATTCGTCGTTAACGATGGAACTGTGTTGTAGACAGGCCTGGCAACCTGCTTACACCTAATTCGGCCCTCCCCCAGCCCCGACTCGATGACCTTATTCATAATGGTGTGCTCAGACGAGCTGATGCCGCCGTTTTTGTAGGAGCCAAACTGCAGTGTAACAATACCCGTTTAGTATTTGAAAAGGGCGCTACCAGTGAAGGCAATATTTAACGGTAATTTCAGAAGTTTTAATTCGGATGCTCAGCGGAAACCACGATCATAAAATGGATGACGCATTTCATAATTTTACGAGGAACATTGAGATCATCGCCATCCTGCTGTAGAACAGACAGTTCGCAATGTCCGGACTGAGTGCTGACATCACCATCCGTGGAATCGCTTGGACAGTCCTAAGCACTACTTACAAAAGGCTTGCGCAGAAGTTGGTTCCTGAGGCCGAAACACAGCAATAAACTCGGCAGACATCTGACTTCTCAGGTCCTCCGCCCGCACTCGCCCCTTTTAACACGCGGGCACCGACGTCCTGTCTTCCCTCCCTCTCTATCAGCCTCATCTCCTATTTCTTTCAACCACACTGTTCACTTTGCCAGTTTCCTGCCTCTGAGTGATTTCTTCATCCAATAAACACCTGTGCAGGCCTAATTAGCCGAAAGAGATTGTTCGCCTCCAACACACACTATTGGGACTCCGCGAAGTAATGGGAGGAGTGTTGTCTTGTCCAGGTTGGAGCTATCGAATTTTCAATTTTCGTAAACGATGTTTACAGATTGGCCTTAAAGCAACACGAAATATTAACTGCCTCCAGAGTTCAGAAATGGTCTGTCCGACCAGCAAAGAAGCCCACGTTGGATGATTTTTCCGCAACTTATTACAAACACAGTGCACATGTTGCAAACATGCACGACGCTCCTGTGCAAGACTGGGGATAGAGCACTCAAACGGCGTACGCCAATGGGACAGCCAATTTGCCTTATTTATGTCACTGGTTCACGGTGGAGGGAAATGAGGAAGACCGATCCTGTGAGGTCTTTTTTCATTGCAATGGATTTTGCGCGCAATCCAACTACTACTTCGAGTCAAAAATGGTGGTTTTGCGACTTCCAACTGGCGGGGAAGTCAGTCATCCTCCGGACAACGAGCGAGGTTTCGATGGCGCCTTGATGCTGTAGCATTGTGAACTAGAGTCGGCGTCACATTCAAGTGCATGGTATGTGTGTGGCACGCGCAGAATGATGCCCTACACCAGGTCAGCAACAAGCCACCACTGTCCTATCCGAAAAAGCAGTGGTCCTCGTCAAATTCGAATGAAAAACTGTCAGCCAGACAACCCTGCGCTTTGTCAAAAAAACGTAGAACTCCGTCGCTTGCGTAAAGTCAAGGAACGACACACCAGTGGTGAAAAAAGCCGTGTGGAAATTCGTTTATGACAGTTTGTTCAAGATGCGAAGCTGTCCTTATGTGCAGCTGGTTAGCCACTAAAAAGATTGCCGCCTTTCGTATTTAGTGGAGGACGCGCCGTCTGAACAGATCTATCATCCAGGTGTGCTGCTATACGGCTGCATGCATGAGCATGCATCAGTGAACGTCACTCCCATGGCTTTTAATTTCAAGTCAAAATAAACGAGAGTGCAGGAAAGCAGTCCTATTCTCCTAGTTTTATAGACCCTAAGAGAACACCTCCGTGAGACAGTGATTGTAACTTCCAGTAAAAAAGACGTTGTCCGCAGCACGAACCGAGAAGTGAACGGTCGAGTCAGATCATCTTATCCTTCCTTGCACGTGTTTGTGAAATCGCAGATCAGACTCCGTTGGAATATAAAAACGTGTGCTACTTAATGTTATTCTTTAAGTGGTAAAGGACCCAGTTTCTGGCCGGAACTTCGAAGGAGAAGGTAAAGGTGGTTGCGCAGGCTTGCCATAATTCTCGCAGTAAAAGCCTCAGCCGAAGTAGCGAGGGTGCCATTTTTTACTCTCAGAAAAGCAGGTTGGTTTGAGTTGTTGGATAAGCATTCGATTCAGATAATTTTATAAAACAAAAGTCGATGATAAGGGGGGGGGAAACTTTCTCAAATCACCCCTTTGCCCCTCTGCAACCCTACCCGAATTTCGCATTTAAATTTCGGGTTAGCCCTGTTAAGACGAGCCAGGACACACGAGCTTCGTGACAGCAGGAAAAGGAGTATCGCAGCGGCTCCTTTTAATGATAGCAAACTGCATACAGAGGGTAAAACTTCCAGCACAGTGCGTTTAAAAATCTGGGACATCGGTCTATGGCTAAAGACTAATTAAATCCCTACATGTTCAGGACCCTTGTTGGTATCCTGTGACTCCCCGCAATACGACGATACCCTAACCAGCCGGCACATCTGGCTGTTATTTGAGTATTACAGGGCTAAAAAGGTGGCACAAACGAGCGAGTATGTTTACTCTTCGGGAATATTAAATATAAAGTCGCCGTCTGCATACTGGCGTCTTGCCGATAAAGCAAACACAAAGGCTCCACATCGTCTTCACGGACATGACAAACGAAGTCACAGGCAAGACGAATAGCGTCTTGCGTAAAGTGAATTCTTACAGAGGCTAGAAAAGTAGCGGAGACGAGAGATGCAATAGTAGTCGTTCGTACGTAGCCCGCTATGCGCAGTCAACTATTTGAGAATTCATTCTGAAGACAATCTAATAGAAAAAACAGTACGCAACGAACAGCAGTCTAGCCTACCATTACAGGTCAAAATAATGCAGTTAATTCCCGTCGAATAAAGACACACTGAGGCTATCACGGAAGGGACTATTCGGACAAGCTAACGCGTGTTGTACTGCAGTTAATATACAATCTACCGCTTACGAAGGAAGGCTTCGGGATAGCAGAAAATTGCTAAGGCCCTAACTTCATTACGCCAGTGATTGGTGTAATGAGGCGTGGATTTCAAACAAAACATTGACAGAGATGAGAAAAAGTGGAAATGGTCGGCGGTCAGGTCAGTCGTTTTATGAGTAATTTATTATTATGTACGCTTTTGTCTTCATCATTTCCTACAAACTCGTCATATGCAATGGAGTAGCCGCTTAAATGTAAGATTTATAGGAAACCCGGATTGAGTATCAAGGTTCTAAAAACATAGGTTTACAAACAACGAGGTTATAACAATAAAAATACGTGGTAAAGTTCACTATTAAAAAAGAAATGGCCGAAAGTCAATCCTATATGGAGCCCTGAAAGACACAAATTGGAAGCCAAGATTAGTGGCACCACGTAAGAGGTCAAAAATTGAGAAGTCAACTTTGGAAAGACTAGGACCCAGAAAAATGAAAATTCGTGAATTAGTTCCATCAGTCATAGGCGCCTACAAGAAAGTATTGGTAAAGAAACTAAAGACACAAAAAAATCGAAGTCTGTAGGTACTTCTATGTTTACTGATGGTTTTATTATTTTATTTTGAATTCGCTAACAGGCTGATTAACCAGTATGGTTCACTAATTGCCCTTCCCTAAACGTAGGACTGAGATTAATAGCTTGGCTGGTCTCGGATCACCGAAACTAACACACACGACTTATTGTTTACAAAGCGCCATGATGTCAAGCGCAGTTGTATAATGTGAAAGAACCGCGTTATCACACAGTGTGTTCCTCAAAACGTAAAAAGGCAACCCGTGACTGCGTGAGAGAACATTGGTTGGAATAAAAACCAGGAGCACTGGGCCAGACAAAAAACAAACATTTTCAACGGTAGAATAGACGGGAATATTCCAAAACACGTGCATGTTGCTGCAAAAAATATTATACATAACACCGGAACAAGTTGGCACAGATTTTGGCACATAAGCTCCTCTGAAAAAGCAAGAAATCAGATGCAGCACGATGAACTGAGAAACTTACCTCACGCATCTGGCTGGCGCCAAAAAGAAGTTTCCGATTAGCTTCGGCTAGTTCCGTTACCTTGTCGGTCAATATTTCAATCTGATACCTTAACAAGTCATCTATAGTCAAAATAAGTACCTAAAAGTTGTGTTTTCGTCTCGAAGCGCGTCGTTCTCCTGCATTATATGCTCTACTTTCTGTTGCAAAGCAGGCGAGTCTTCTGGTTGTTTTTCGGCTTTTGGTGGTTCTACAGGAGGCTTGGAGGGAGGCCTTCGAGAGTGTTGTATCTTATCATCAACCGTGTGCGAATTCTCCTTCTCCGCCTTCTTTTTAGACCTCCTAAACCATGATCTGTGCGACTCACTTCGCCTGAGCTCTTGCGTTAGCGCCTCCTATTAAACAGTAACGATGAGAAATAACAAACTTCTCTAGTGTCCCTGTCTAATGTATGCATCAAGCAGTATTCGTCAAAGATTATGAGCAAATACAACGGGGCGCGCGGTCAACGGCACATATAAAACATCCGTCGATTCAAGTTTGGAGTGTTTCGTTTACTTATACGATATATTC
The DNA here is from genome assembly GCA_902702965.1 of Spirometra erinaceieuropaei. Lineage (NCBI taxonomy): Eukaryota > Metazoa > Platyhelminthes > Cestoda > Diphyllobothriidea > Diphyllobothriidae > Spirometra > Spirometra erinaceieuropaei. The sequence goes on along the minus strand of CACRXP010000406.1, from coordinate 128,922 downwards.
CCGAAGCACTGAATACAAACGTGTCTTTCTCTTAAATTTTCACGCAACTTGTTTACGAAACAATAGTTATTATTCATTAAACACCACCTTACCAATGTAAAATTTGGTACAATGTACAGACTAATCAAATGTTTATGGAGTTCATAGGGAACCATAAAAATATGAAAATTCCCTCTTGGCTCTCTAGAGAAGTGTTCAGTTTCAGATCTTCCTGACTTATTTTAAGACAAAAGTATGCCAAAGTCTCTTGTGCATCTTTCGCTGAGTGCTGTAGCGTCCGTTCCAGATGGGCCAGTAGGGGACGAATCGATATTGGATGGGATAGCCTCCTCTTCTTTACGACCTCAGGATTAACTTGAGGATCCGAACATGGAACGTCCGACATTCTTCACAGGCAGACTCAAGCACATAGGAATTGTGCGTTAGGAGGTGGGAAGAGTGTAGGTAGGTGCCGAAGATAAGGTTTATTCTAACAGAGTATATAAACGTGAGTAACGTCAGTAGAAAGTGGATAACGAATTGAACATTGAAACCAACAAGTTAGATGACATCAAGGAGGTATGTACATACATCAGGGTAAAAGGTTAATCCGGGAAAAGACAAAGGGTGCAAAACAAAAGGTAACAATGATCAAGGAAAGAACAAACGTGTAACAAACGAGGGCAGGACTTATCGGGTGCACGGATCAGCGGCTTTAATCGCGTCCCCGTGGTGAGCTTGGCCCCGGGTTTTCTTTAAGACCAGTATTCACTTGATTAGTAAAACAAGGTTAAACCCCTATGCTCTATTTTGGCCGTTACAGGGCAACATCGTAACACTTTCCTGAAAGACATGTCATGGTTTAAACACCCTCACAGAGAATGGGATCTTACTGTTTTGACCCGGCCCTGTAATTAAAGCACGTGGGAGCGTATGCGAACCCGACTCTTGTCCCCAATACCAACGCGGCAGAGTAGGAGAACGCGACCAGCCACGAAAATGTGTATTAGGAAATTGCCAGTCAAGATTAACTGGAATTAACGCATACTTATAACGCCTTTCTGTGGTTCGCCGGCATTCGACACAATACCCTACGGGAAGAACATTCCAGACAGGCTGGTCAATAATTCGAATACGCATATCGATCAGGCGCGAGAGTAAAAGCCAATGGACAGGCGCTACGATTAAGATAAAAGCGCAGTAGAGAAAACGCAAGTGGGCTCTAGTGATTGGCTGGCTCTTGTTTATGGGAGTGTAGGCACTCCCAACACTTACCATATCCATCTGTGCCTGTTGAACGCGCACCCTGCCAACACATGGACCCGTCAGTATTCGGAGCCCTTCCGGCCCAGGTTTGGCCAGAGGCCGTGAAAATTTATCATTTGCGGTAAAGTCTGTGCGTATTATATCTCGCTTAGTTTAAATGCTTGTAGTTGACTTTATGCGACATTATCCATGTCAAGCATTTATATCGATTAGATAAGTAAGAAGACCGTCCTCGCCTGGGCCGATAATAGGCTCTGTTTTAGTGGGCCATGTTGAGAGCACTTTTACGACGACTGTGCACCCGCATGTAATAATAATAATAATAATAATAATAATAATAATAATAATAATAATAATAATATTCAATGCCCATTTATAGGCATTGTCAGGGAAGCTCTAAACACAAATCCGGCCACCAACGAAAGCAACTCCTGTCAAAATGGAGATAAAAAATAAATTTAATGAATGTTTTTCATAGTGTGCAGGGCTCAGGAGAAAAAAAACTGCTTACCACGAAATGCTGACAGTCAAGAATGGGAGGGGTAGCACTGTATCGATTATTTTCAGTCGCCAATTCTTTTCATGACGTTGGGGCTGGTTCGAACAGAAGCACCAAAGAACAGCTGTTATCGTTGGCTGAAAAACTGCCCCTGATATGACCAGCCATAGAGATCAGAGACCAAAAACGCCGTCGGTAAGGTATAGTTGATCAGTTTCTTCAACACCCAAAATTTGTGGGAGTTTTTCTGAAAGCAAAAACTGAGTAATAGTTCTCATTAACAAAAAATAATTTTGCAGAGTTTTCACATTCCTGTGTAGTTTATTTCAAATAGCAATTGCATTTACATTTCGCTGCATGGCCGATAGTGTCGCTCAAAGGATTTACCTTATCGACATCAGTTAGTCCGTTGTATGTAATCCATTTCAGTTTTGATAGGTAATTTTAGAAGTTGGTTGTTGTGGTCAGTTTAAAAATCGCCAAGTGTTGGGCCGCAATCAAACCCTCTCGTAATTTTTGCAAGTCAAACGAAATTATTTTAGGGTCGATGGATAGGTTGCAAACGGTAAGGAACACCTGTCTTTAATCATTTTTTTAGTAAGGCGAAATCAGATCCTGCTGTGGTAGACAGTGGTACTTCCCAGGATTCAGTGCTGGGCCTTTTTCTCATGTACGCGGATCATCGCGCAAGACATTTGGACTGCAAAGCACTAATGCTTGCTAACATTATGAAAATTTGCAATGAAATCCGAGACCCTGTCTACAAAGATGGACTATATGGAGGAAATGGAAAGGAAGCAACATGAATGAAATGCGAGGGGGATAGCAAAAACTGTACAGATGAACACGGAATGTCATGAGTTAACAGAATTTAGAGGCACATTAACTTGCTTTGTCGATCAAATACAGCGGACAGTTGAGGCACACGTAAGATACGGGAAAAGAAGTACAACTGTTTAGTCTACAGGCATCGTGGTGAATGCGAACAGCGTGTGCGACGTGGCCCAAAAGTAATAAATTACACAAACATATGTTACTTAAATGTTGGTAGTAGCATCGTAACAACACTACATTTTCAACGTTGGCTGCCAAGGTGGCCGTAGTTCGGCGTTATTGTGGTGCACGCTCCAATGCTGATCTAGCCTCCTTTTAAAGGTATCTACGGAGCCCGACATAACAACATCCTCAGGCAAGGCATTCCAAGCTGCAACCACTCTGTTGGAGAAGAACTTTCGGGTGTCTAGCCGGGCGCCAGCCACACGCAGTTTGAGTGGATGGCCTCTCAGGTTAGTCGTAGTCGCCAACTCGAAAAAGTCTCCAAACACGTGGCAGCAGCCCTGATTGCGCACGATGCGGAAAGCTTGTATCAGGTCCCCATGTAGCTGGCTGTAACTCAAAGGAAAGAGGTCGAGATTAGCTAATCGTGTTTCTTAGGGTAGTGACCACTGCCCAGATACAAGTTTCGTTGCTCGCCGTTGAACTTTTTCAAATATGCCCAAGTCTTTAGCGGTCCAGGGTCTCTATGTTTGGATAGCAAATTCCAGGTGCGATCGCACGAAAGTTTGAAAGACCTTGGCGAAACAGTCTTCATCAAAGGAGGAGAACGCCCGTTTGACGAGGTATAGAATGGACATCGCCGACTTGGCTACCTTTGAGCATTACAGCGAAGACTAAAGCGAGGTTGTGATCCATACACCCAAGTCCTTCTGGGCATCGACTTCTTGCAATGGTTTGCCAGTCAGACGGTAGACCGTGTGGTTAGGAGAACTGGTTCGGCCGACGCGTAGGAAAGTACACTTGTTTACGTTGAACGGTAGAAGCCAGTCTTTCGACCATTGCTCGAGGTGGTCCAGATTTGTCTGCAGTCGCGCCTCGTCAACTTCGCTTCGTATGGTACTCCAGATCTTTATGTCATCGGCAAACATTGCGACATAGCAATTCAGTTTGTTGGCGCAGTCATTGACGTATACTAGGAACAGTTGAGGGCCAAGAACCGAGCCTTGAGGAACACCACTATTAACGGCATCCTCGGCGGATTGTTGGTCACTGACGTGGACGGCTTGAGAGCGGCCGAATAAAAAGTTCCGAACCCACATCAGAAGCTTACCTCGCACTCCTGCACGGCTAAGTTTGTATAAAAGGCGGTGGTGAGGCACACTATCAAAGGCCTTTTTAAAGTCGATATAGATGACATGCACCATATCTCCTCTATCAACAGCCCTAGTCCAGTGTTCCAGACAGTAGAACAGGTTTGTCACACAGAATCAGCTTTTGCGATATCCATGCTGAGAATCGGAAAGCAAATGGCTTTGCTCAAGGAACTGCATTAATTGTTGCTTTATTATCTTCTCCATAATCTTACAGCAAATGAAGGTGAGGCTGGCATGTCTGTAATTGTTCGCAGAGACCCGACTTCAGCCACTGTACAGCGGCGTAATCCACGCCGACTTCTAGTCGGGTGGCGGATATCCGGTATCAAAGGATGTATGAAAAAGCATGGAGAGTGGTTTAGACAACTCGCCGGCGAGTTCCTTCAAAATCTTCGCCGGAATCTCATCAGGACCTGCTGATTTGGATTTATTTAGCCTCAGCAACTCCGTCAGAACCATGCCCTCGATGAACTGGACGGTCTCTATAATTGGGGTGTCTTCGAAGGATTGAAGGGCCAAAGGGTTGAATCCTGTTTCGCTGCTGAAAACAGACCGAAAAAATTCTGAAAGATAATCAGCTTTCGCCCTGTCGTCAGTGAGATGTTCGCTTTCAGCAGTCCTTAGCAGGGGTATTGGGTTCTTGTTCCGCGTGCACTGCCTAATGTAGCCGTAGAATAATTTAGGTTTCTCCGCGGCACGGTTAAGCAGATCCCGTTCGAATTCCCTTCTAGTTTTGAGGATAAAGCCCTTAACTCGATTTCTTTGAATTTTGTATGCGCATATATATGTGGGGCTCCTGTCAGAAAGCGCTTTTTTCCACAGCCGTCGGTTTTTATTTACTTCATTCTTCAAGGCTTGCGTAAGCCATCGAGGTTTGTTAGTTAACCTCTTCCGTGAAAGCCGGCATTGGTTTACGATCAGCTCGTGCGGAATTTCTCGGAACCGTTGCCAATATTTGAGTCTGCTCCCAACAAATATGGACTCCCACTAAATGCGTGAAATTTCAGCCCTCATTTGGTCGAAATCCCCGCGCCAAAGGGTTCTTCTAACTATCACGGGTTTCTTGGGCAGGGAAAAAAGCGAGTAATCCCATAGAAGAACGACGTGATTACTTTTACCTAAGGGGGGTAGGCATGACACCTCATCAATGCTGTCCTGTGACTTCGTAAGGACAAGATCAAGGCAGTTGGCTTGTTGGCCGTCGTGCACTCTAGTTGGTAACATGACGTGCTGGGTGAGAAATAACTTCAGTGCCGTGTTCAGAAAACTCCTATCGAAGTTCTGTTCTGAGCTATTTGCATGGGTCGAGCTCCAGTCAATATAGGGCGCGTTAAAGTCGCCCATGATCAGGATATCCGGCCGCGTAACGAACTTTTCGGGCTCCTCGAGCAGGCGAGCGTCGGCCATGTTGTCCCGTCTCGGCGGTCGATAAACTGTCAGGAAATCGATGCTAGGCGAGCTCGGCACTTTAATAGACAGCCAGGTTGCCTGGGAACTGCACGAAAAGTTATCGGTCTTGTCTGATACATTTAGCCCATTTTTACATACGTGAGTACGCCTCCTCCCTGACGCCCTTCCCTATCCCTTCTAAACATCTGGCAGCCAGGCAAGGCCAGCTCACGGTCGTCCACGTGTTGTGTCAACCAGGTTTCTGTTAAAGAGATTACGTCAGGGGATAGGTCGCAGAGGAGGATCTTCAACTCGTCGAACTTTGACAGCAAACTCTGCACGTTGGTGTACAAGAATTTCAATTTCCGGCTGACGGAAGATGTGGTATCACTTTGGTTAACGCCTTCACTTAATATGTCGGCTGCGCGGTCATTCGGACCGGACCTGTCCAAAGGAAGATTGACGGACGCCGCCATACTTGGTTGTTGTATATAACTAAATTGTTCTCCCCATCGCTGAGCCTCTTTCTTAGTTCTAGAACTAGCTGACGACGTTTGAGCCGTTCGGCTGGCGAGTAGTCCGGTTGAAAAAAAAACACCTGGGTTGGAGCCTTTAATCCTGAATCGCCTGGAGTAAATGAGACTGGCTTGGTCGCTGCTGGTCAGCACAACTTTAAGAGGCCGGGGACGAGTGGACATTGATGGATTATCTGTTCGTTTTCCAAGGCGGAAGGCTTTGATCACTTCAATAGCCTCCGTGGGTTCCAAAATATTATTGAGAAGTCCTTGGAAGAGTGATAGGTCTTCCGAAACCCGCTCTTTGGGAGTAAGTGCACTAGATTCAGGGAGCCTCTGAATAATAAGAAATTTTTCTCTGTCGGTCTCTTTTTTATTTTCTACGGAATTGTGGTTCCCTAAATGACGTAACGCTCAGGGACTACGCGCTGGTGATGAAGGAGCAGATGCGCTTACGCCGTCTGTTTGTATGGCTCCTATGTTGACAAACTTGGAAGAAGCACTTGGCAGAGGAGACTGCGGAGAGAACTCTGTGTCTGTGATGAATGAATCGATTCCACCGCTCGTACTAGGTCTATCAAGCTCGGACTATTTCTGAGAGTCAGCCAAGGTGTTTGGACACACATCGTTTACCATGAGAGACGGAGCATCTCTCAGTGTCTCTGTTTCGGCCGCTAAAGAGGCATCTTCCGGAAGTAGTGATCCGTTTTCCTCGGCCTTTTTACATTTAGATTTCTTCTTCTCTTCAGTTTTTTGGTTTCCTTTCTAGTCGTTATTATCTCGATTTTTAGCTATTCGTTCTGGGGCTGCCCTATTAGGTGCTGCCGTGCCTATTTTGCTGGGAGCCTTTGCCCTACTTCTGGTTACTCGTCCAGTAGGCATATTGGTAGCGTTAGCTTGGTCTAGACTGCATTGCAACTGGTCTTTCATCTTTGTGATTTCTTCCTCAAGATAGTTGACCTTGACGGCTAGAATCTGGCATCAACTGCTGCTTTGGCCTGCATTTTCTGCGTCCATACAGTCAAGTAAATTATGTGATATCGCTCGCCGACCTGCTGCGGTGGCGTAGGGGTTAGCGCACTTGACTTAGCAAGGGGTGATCGCTGGATTGACTCCACACTCGGGTCCTATTTTGCGGACGTCAGTGCGTACTTCAGTCATGCCGTGAAGTTAAGGAAAAGGAGCAGGCCACAGGAATCGAAGAAAAAAACGTCGCCTAGGGCCAAATAGGGAAAACTTTGTGTATGGTTGGGTTTGTCGGAGAATCTGAAGAATGCAAGGCCTGGAGGACTTTTTAGTTAAGAATTTTTGATGATATTCCAGGAGTACAAATCTAAGCAGCTCGACAAGCAGTGTAGAAATTATCGACTCAGCCTTTAGTAGGTCCTGTTGCAAAGGTAAAGTAGACAGTTCGGGACGATATGTAGGATTTGTAGGCTGTGCTGACTACGCTCAGATTGCCAGAAGAATCGCCAGGTTTGCAGAAAATTGTCCTAGTCGTACGATGAGGGCAACAATGGCAGCAAGGTTGAGGGTAGTAGGCAACAATGCGTTTGAGAATCCAATTGCTGATGCCGGACCAACTGTTTCCAGTGAGGAACTCGATTGAAAATGTCCTTCTTGCTCCTCAAAATTCAAACCGAGCGCGCTATCGGAAAGATCCCGTTCTCTACTCATGCGAATTGAATTCGTACCCATGTCATAATACTGTTCTTCTTTTACTTTAATTAAAAAAACCCAGTAAAAAATGTACCATACAATACATGGACGGGCCCTCCTCCTTCATGAATTTCAGTAACAACGGGAAGTGTTTACTGAAAAACTGTTTTAAATAAGCAAGCTGTGAGTCATAGGCCATCTCCACTGCCTTGACCCATGCGAATCTCAGAGGTCTACGATGAATTCGTTCGAGTGTTGTATCCAAACCCGACTTGTCATCCAGAGACAGTGTGAAAATATAGAGTTCCATTTACACTTTTTGGCTTGTAGATAAAATAGCTCAACGTAGTGGGTGGACGGAACGAGGATTTCGTCCGTAATCTCCTATCAACTGTGCTCCGGTCGTCACTGTCCCTCAGCTTTTACTGAAGTGGGCCCACGGATAGCACTCTTTTGTTGGAAGGTCATCGCACACCATATTCCATGGTATGTGCAAATCACTAGTGGCATGTACAGAGGATATCCGTCGTGATCCTGATTTCAGTCACTGCCCCAGCTACTCCATTCCAAAAACGACCATAGAACGGATCATGAGATCGGTAGGATGGTCGAGCTAAATGGCGAGACGTAGCCCACTAGGTAAATCAATCTCTTTGCATTCATTCCAAAAAAAGCTATTCAGTTTTTCGTAGAGGTTAATGAGGCCGTTAAGTACCCAATACTGACTGAACCCGAGGACACAGTAAATACCATTAATAAACCCTATAATATCATTGACGAATGCACTGCCTCTCATACAGTACGTCGTTCATTTCATAAGTCTAGTTGAAGATTACCTAGTAATGTACCTGTGTAAGTAGCATAAACCTCATTCATGATTTTAAGCAATCGCATGAGTATTAGAACCCGCACGATGTAACGGTTGTAAGTTAATATGCTTTCTTTGGTATAATTAGTTTTCAACGCCAGTTATAAAGGATCCACCTTATTAATTCATAGGTTGAACTTTTGAAAAAGCACAAGTTTGTGGACTCCAACCTCCGATGTACCCCTTTGCAGCAAATTAAACCGCCTTCGATGGTGTCCCAGTAGGCATTTTGAAAACCGATGCAGATACGATTTTCCCATCCCTCTTATGCAAGATATTTAATCTTGCTCTTGAAAGTGAAATTTATCGTACCTTGTGGAAAGGATCTCACATTTTACCCATTCCTAAGCGTGGCCAATCTACGTAATTTGAAGACTTTCGGCAAATAAACTCCCTCCCTGCGGTTTCGAAGATCTTAGAGACATTGGTCAAAGATAAGATGATGTGCCACTTAGCAGAAAATAACTTACTGAGTGTTTCTCAGCATGAATTCCTCAAAGCTCGGTCTTGTGACACATGTCGACTCTCTTTCTTGTACTATGTTCTCCAATCTAGGGACAACGGTTTTACGCTTTACACTGTATATTTCGCTTTCAATCGTGTTGAACGTGCTCTTCTTCTTATGAAACTATCCTATTTCGGAATAGGTGAGAAACTTTTGAATTTTGTGTCCTCTTACCAGGACGCTCGTATACAACGAGTCAAGATTTCCAATGCTATCTCCAACCTCACATGTGTGAGGAGTGCAGTCATTCAGGGTAGTGTACTCGGCCCGCTTTTATTTTGCCTTTTCCTTAATGATATACTCGATTTATTTCAGAACGGATAGCCTTTCATGTATGCTGATGATCTTAAAGTTGCATATCGATATAAGCCGGCAGATCGTGACATCGTGCTTGAGCTCCTAAAGAGCGATATACAGGCTTTCGCCCAGTGATGCCGCACATGGCGCCTTTCTCTTTCTTGGCATAAGTGCTCAGTCATGGTGGTTGGCGACGACCACCAACCTCAACTAAATATTGAAGGTCACTCCATAAACGTGCCCAGGGTTACAAAGGATCTGGGCATATCACACTCCAAGAGTCTCAATCTCTCTGAGCACTGTGCCTTGATAGTCTCCAAATTACGCAGAACGACCGGGTTTATCCTCCGAAACTTTAAAACTAGGAACATCAGAATGCGCCTTTTCAAGTTGTACGTTAGACCTGGCCTGGAATACTGTTCATTTTTATTTAGCATCATGCGTGCTGCTGAGCGGAAGAAAATAGCATCCGTCCAAAACTTTTTTATCAAGAGAGTTTTAACCCTGGAACGCCGACATTTGTCTTATCAAGAACGCTGCCGGCTTACGGGCCTTGATCCTTTATTGTTTTTTAGATTACAAAAGGGACTATTTTTACTATTTAAGCTTTTATATAATTGCACCTTTAACCCATTCATTTCTTTAAGACAGCATATTCAGCCCCAACGTAACAGTCACCGTGAGGTCTTTTTATTTCTTCCTCTGGCACGTACTGTTAAATATCGTCGGTTCTTTTCTGTAAATGCAACTGCTATTTGGAATAAACTACCCAGGAGTGTGAAAACTCTGCAAAACTATCCTTTATTTAAGAGAACTATTACTCGATTTTTGCATTCAGAAAAGCTCCCACAAAATTTGGGGGCTGAATTCACAGATCGACTGTACCGTAGAGATGGCGTTTGTGGTCTCTGAACACAATGGGTGGTCTCACTGGAGACAACGTCTTTGGCCAACAGCGACAGCTGTTCTTCGGCGCCTCTGTTTGGCCTAGCCCCAGCTTCACGAAAGAAATTGGCGACTGATACCGGGCAATCCCTTCCTCCTTGACGGTCGACAGTTTGCAGTCAGCAGTGTTTTTCTCCGGAACACTCCAAACCATAAAACCACGATCAACTATATTTTTATTCCGTTTCGACAAGAGTTTTTTCACTGCTGGCTGGATTTGTGTTAAACGCTTCCCTGACAATGCTTGTAAACTGGCATTAAATTAAAATTATTATTATTTAAATTCGTGGCATATGTCGTCGACACACGAAATGAGTTTTGCGAAAGAATGGTCACGGCACGTATGTTACATTGTTAAAGGAAAAAACCCCACCGCAGAAAATATAGAGGACACTCCTCATTAGGCTGACAAATAGAAGCTTCCTTCCTCGTTTCTTTTTACCATATTTGATAGTTTACTGTTTTAAATACTCAGCGTCCATCTTTTCATGTCAGTTTTGGAGATTACTCTACGTCCTTGAGACTGGTTTGCATCTTAAGGGTGTTTCAAGTTGTCATAATTTTGTTATGTGCACATTTCTACCCAAAATACTCCCCGATATACATATACCCTGCCAGCACCAGCCCAACTCAGCCCATTCCGGCCCATTTGGCCGGGGCTGGGTTAGGTTGAACTACATGGTTGGGCCACGGTTTGGCAAGGATGGATGTGGCCCAAATGGTCCAATCTCCCAAAAACGTGCACAGGGAAGTTTGCCTTTTAACGCTTACCCACTTCCCGTTTCTCGAAATCAAAACCGTCGGCGGAAATGCAACACCTACCGCGCCACTACACATTATACCTTATCGACCCTAATTACGCCCAACGTGCGATTTTCCCAACCCACCAAATTAATTATAAAGGCAACTGCTTGTTGACGCAGCCTCGAATACAATAACGTAAGTCGGTTAATTGGAATTAGATGGGAAAATGTATGTTAATGAATTATATAACAGTATCAGAATATAGAAAATGTTTACACGGTAGAGTCCTTCAGGCCACAGTGACTATTGTCCTTCAGTTCCCGTGGCAGGTTCCTGTAAGCAAAAGCGAAAATTTTTCATCCTTCTTAAGGCTCAGAAAGTAATAGATTTAACAACGTTTATTAAGCAGTGTATTTAGTAAATTCATGAATACAGGGGAGATGTTTTCTTTATAATTCATACTCAGAATTTTCAGGCCACTAACATAGTGTTTATGAAGATTTTGGAATATGGCCTCTCAATGGTAAGTTCAAAAGGATTTTACCGCGTCTTCTGCCGGCGACAGACTGGGGCGTCAGTTCCTCGTAGCTGCTGAATTGTTGGATTAAATCAAATAATTCGAATTACCTTCTCAGCGGATTCCCAACGCTCGGATCTCCCGCCGTGCCTGTCTCTGGCGCCATTGAACCGTGTAATGGCGCATTTACGTAGTTCCCCACTTGGGGACTTTCTGATAGAAGGGCTTAGCCTAATAGCGTCGGCGCCGGCTAAAATATTTTTATTTACTAAAGAAGATAGTATAAAGTTTAGCACTAGAGAATGCCTTTTCATCTGTCGACCCTTTCCAACAGAAACTGAGACAACGGACAGCTGTGTAGCCTAGAAGTCGTATTATGCATACGTATATATTGAAGGGTTACGGGCAGAGCCCTTGATGACCCCATTTTTGTACAGTACTTTCGCAGATTCATACTCAAAAATAAAATAAAATTGCAGGAATTTAAAATGAGATTGGATCACAGTTCAATCGTAATCATAAGGTAGTGCATAGGGTCACTGTAAATTAATGCGGAAGATTGTATATGACAGATTTTACAAAACTGACTGTGTATAGTCATGCTGTACAAACCGATTTCTGTCGAAAACTAGACGAGCAAGTTTTCTTTTAAACACACAAACTGTGTCAGTCGTCACCATCTCGCTTGGAAGCGAGTTCCGCGGCCGGACAACCCGCTGGCTGAATGAAAATTTTCGTCGGTCTAAACGCGTGCGCTCATTCCCGACTTTGTATGCATGGCCGTATAGTTGGTTTGTACGGGCGAACTCAAAGAAGTCCTCTGCTCTTAATGAACAACCCTGGCCGCGAACAATCCGGAACGTCCAGACTAGACTGCAGTTTATTTGTCTATAAGAGAGAGGGAATAGGCCAAGCAAATTCAGCCTCTCCTGATAAGACAAATGCTTTAGACCGTCGACCATCTTTGTCGCTCTGCGTTGCACCTGTTCGAGTAAGTTGATATCCTTCCTCATCCATGACGCAGCTGCTGGCATTCCATACTCTAGATGAGGTCTTACATAGACGCCAAAGAGTCTTTCGATAAGATCGGGAGGAAATATTTTAAATGCACGTCTGATCCAGTGTAGAGTACTAGTTGCCTTCTGGACCATCTTTCTACAGTGTACTGATGGTGATAGATTTTAAGTCGCCCATACACCCAGATCTCTGTGTCTTTCCACAGTTTCTAACCTCGTCCCGTCAATATAGTACTGGTGTTTGGGAGAGGCATTGCGGTCGGTGTTCAGGTGCAAAACCACGCATTTTGACACGTTAAACTTCAAAAGCCATCTGTTCGACCAAGCACACAGTTTGTTGATGTTCGACTGCAACTTCTCTACGTCATCATCACACTTGACTTCACTCCATATTTTTATGTCATCCGTGAACATGAGAGCCTCGCAATTTACTTCGCTGATGCAGTCAATAACATAAATCAGGAAGAGTCCTGGGCCTAAGACAGAACCCTGTGGGACACCACTTTCCACCTTTACCCATTCCAAGGTAGAATTACTAACGACTACTCTTTGTAGTCTGGAGCACAGAAAACTCCTGATCCACTTAAACATTCTTCCTTGAATTCCTACATCCCAGATCTTCTGTAAAAGAAGCCTATGTGGGACACTGTCAAAGGTCTTCTTGAAGTCAAAAAATATGACATCTAATGGAAAACCCTTATCGGTAGCTCGTGTCGATTTCTCGTGCGAGTAAAGAACAATCGTTAGGCAGGAGGGCCCTGAACTAAAGCCGTGTTGGGCACCACACAATATTTTGTTATGTTCCAGGTATTTCATCAAGTGTCTTTTGATAATGCGTCCCATTATTTTACACGCGATGCAAGTAAGACTGACAGGACGATAATTTCCGCAGTCAAGTCTTGAGCCTCCTTTATGGATCGGAGTAATGAGTGCGCACTTCCATTCTTCCGGGAGCTCGCCGTCTTGAAATGAATTTTGAAATATTGCGGATAAGGGTTTGCACAGTTCATTAGCAAGTTCACGATGTGCTAGGACGGGAATTCTATCTGGGCCAGGCGCTTTGACAGGTCTCAGTCGGAGTAGCTCGGCCCTAACTATGGTAGATGAAAAGGGTGGTTCCTCGGCTAAGGAGGGTAGGGAGGGGATAGGAGGGGGGAAGGGTACTGGGAGGAGAAGTTGGTTGGCGAATGGATGGATGGACAAATACAGAACTAGGTTCTCTGGTGAAGACGGACTGAAAGAATTCGGAAAGGAGGAACGCTTTAACTTGGTCATTAATCGCCACTTTTCCATCTGCAGACCTAAGGGCAGGGATGAGCTCCTGAGTCCTTTTAGTACTTCGTATATAACCATATAGAATTTTCGGATGCTCCAACGAATTTCGGAGTGCGTTCAGTTCAAACTTCTATCGCAGCTTTGAGGCCTCACTTTTACACACGTTTCGTTGACACTTATATTCCTGTAAGTGTTCTTCGGAGACAGTTCGTCTGTAAGGCCTCCACAGACGATTCCTTTTTTTGAAAGAGACCTTCAAGTCCGGGTTAATCCATTTTGGGCGGTTTGTGATTGTCTTTCTTCTGAGAGGACAACTGGAATAAACAATCTCTTTCAGTAAGGAACTGAAAGTTTTGCAGTTGTCGTTTGTTCGTAAAAAGTATGCAGACGAATTCCTGTGAAGTCTGTACCCAAACTTAACCGAGAAATAAATTTATTGTAGTCCTCTTTGGTGCGCAACGGCGGATTTGATATTTTCGCCGTCTGTCTGACAGGGACGGCGTTAGCCTACACTGCTCGCAGATTCTTGGATAAAGTTGCTTCTCGTTCTGCTATTTCATTAGACTTGGCGACAACCTGCTCGGCCATATAATTCATCTTCCTCCTATGCTGTTTTTAAGGTCATGTGATTAATCTTACCGAAGGCACTCCACTTCTTTGTGAATCTGCGAACAGCAATATTGTGGGGTAGATTCGTTTGAATTTCCGATTGGCATTCTAAACTGTAAATCAGAGAATATGCCTACTGGTGGGGGACAACCATTGGAGGCCGGGTTGGTCTACTCAGCGCCCGCGAGGTGCTCGGCGGATTCTCGTCTTGCCTTGCCCTACAAGTCATTTGAGATACTTAGGCTTAATAGACGATTGGTGGTGGCGATGGCTAACGAATCACTCTCCGCTCAGGCCGCTTTCGAGGGCAAAAGTCCTCCCAGTCATCTTCCGAATCGGACGTCAGTCTGCGGACATGTCTAGGAAAATATCGTAGATGTATGGGAGACATACTTGATCCTCCTACCTCTACCACAAATCGGCTGGCTCAGAGTTGGACCAGTCATCCGTGTCCTCTGCTCTCCTCAAGAGCCGCTTGGCCCTCTCCAAAGTCAGGTTATCCCCTAGGACTCTGAATGAGTGGATGTCCGTCTTCTCAGATGGCTCGAGATTTCCTGTTAACAAATACTGTCTGTGATTGCGATTCTAATGCCAACGTATGCGACTTTCACCGACAAATTACGCCTTGGCCACGGCGTCCACTGAGTTTTCGTCAATGAACTCAACAATTGCGTACATCTGGGTCAGTCGTATAGTTCAAGAAATACAGATTAAGCATAAATCCACAGTCAAAAAAGTCAGTTTACATTGTACATACGTAAAGGCGGAAAAAAGAAAAACTGCCCATTAACGTTAAACAAAACATATTTACAAACAACGTCAGAAAGGGTAGCGATGGAGGGTGTACTTGATAAAACGGTTGCTTTGAAAATATCTAACTTTGAAGAGGAGAGAGAATTGGTAAAATATCCTAAGAGTCAAAAAAGGGGCGGAAGGGGATTTCTTTTGCCTACACGGATGTTAGTACGCTTGGTCGACGTCCTATAAGCACTATATTATCGGGCGACACTGTGGACAGGACAATGGCAGAGGACCCGCATAGTAGCTTAAATGGGCGTACGACCCCATGGTCGTCGCCCAACAGCATTGGACCTGTTAGCAATTGAGGTAGGCGTCTGTGAGAAAGCCTTCTATAGATGTGTGCGGCAACATATGTTTGCCCACTTATGCTTTTACGAACCGTTTGTGAAAAGGACTCAAATGGAAACGCAGACAAATTATTCAAAATACCAAAATTTTTAACGTCCTTCTGCAAATGCACAAGACAGTAAACAATGTAAACTACGTCATTCGGATTATAGAGATCAACACAATCAGAAACAAAGACATATATATATTTATACATATATATTTGCGCAATTCGACTTAGCTACCAGTCAGCTATGACTCCACTTGCAGGTCCTTGTAGGAAGGCGCCCTACAATAAATAAATCCAAGGCTTGGACTGGAGAGCTCGAATAACGAACCTTTCGTTGTAAATGACTCTCGAGTTACTCAGAACCCTTGTTTTTCTTTTCCAATTTATATTAAGACAGGAGAAAATTGACCAGGGACATTTTTAATATAGTCAACAAAACGCATGTACTCGGGTGGCCATTTCGATCCGATATGTTAAATACAAAAAAAGCAGAGGAAAATTGCGGATCGCATTTTTCAGAAATTTATTTGCAGGCATGTAGCCTGCGTGGACTTTGCCCAATGCAAGTCGTTACCACACAAATCGCAAAAAGAACACTTGAATTAAACGTAGATAACATTGCGTAAGATATGATTTTTAATGCCTTATGCCTTAGTATGAACGAATGGGAACCAATTTTAAAAGCTGTTAGCGCAAACAAGTTCCTATGTCTTATAGCATTTAGAAGTTCCCTTGGATTTGAATCAGGTTTGTCATTTGTCAATTTTTAATCTATTTTTACCTTTCATTCGAAACTTCTAAACGTCTCTTTGGTACTACTAACTGCGCGTTGTTTAGCACGATTTTTATTTATATTATTTGTTAATGTTTGCAGGCGTTCAATTGGTCACTGTGACAGCACCACCTAGTAAATTTGGGGAGTCAGAAAACAGATAAAATGTAAAAAGATATTTACTCTTTAATGAGAAAATGCGGATGCCAATGACAAAACCTTAAAGTTTGAGTTTGTTTCGTAAGGGCCCTCTCAATAACTGTATTTGTATGCATGAAGACACTCGTTGACCATCTATGGTTGGTTGGTTGCAATCAACATTAAGAAGAACGCGGACTAGAAGATAGAATGAGGAAAGTCGGAGTAATTTTTTCTAGCTTAAATAATAGTATTGGGACGCAAAAAGAAATAACAACGAAGTCTTAGATTGCGCAAAATGTATTGAAGGCATGGACGCTGGCAAAACGCATTGCCATAAGTATTCGCAATGCGCTTACAATAGGTATACTATATATAGTGACCGCTTGCCACTTAGCTATCTTCGAATGCTAAAAACTCGATCCAGATATTTCCGAGTCAGGTTTCGTCGCGTTGTGCCTTATTCAAATTTCTATATTTTCCTGAAAAACGCGTACGGCTGTTGTTGCTGTTACTCTAAGAACCTATGTAGGAGGTTGCAAATTCCTACATAGGTTCTTAAAAAACAGCAACAATAGACCTAGGAGTTCTTTGGGAAAACATAGAAACTTGAATTAGGCACAACGCGACTTACTCTGGCTCGGACGTATCTGTATCCAGGGTCGCTAACAGCCTACCACAGCACGTTTACGTGGTTTACGACAACAGTGCCGCAACTAAGCAAGTCTTTTTGAACATACGTATGCAAATAGAATTGGCTGATCTTTGCATTAGCACAATCCTACCGTATTCTGGCCAAACTGTCTATCGTAACTATCTTTACCTTGGTAACTTTGTCTGTCACATTCTTTCCGCTGTATAGCCATTCAAAATCATTGTAAACGGCCTAGGTCACACACAAAACATACATGCTTTTATTTTAAAGAGGTCAGGCTCCTGTCTGTACTTATGTCGACCGAACAGAAGTTCAGGAACTTCAACAGTACAAGCAAACATCAACTTAAATGACAACAATCTTTCCGTTTACTGAAAGCACTATTGCTGCAGGATGCTTTTTTCCATAGTGAAACTAACATAAATGTCAATGATCGAGGTTAAAAGTCGCATTTTTCACTTTCTTGTCTTCTGCAGATGTAAATGAGGGGAGTAAACGGAGAAAGAAATTGAATTTTCACTCTCCAAACATCTACAGTTCAATTTGTAAAGCATTGCGATCTTGCCTTCCAGTCAGCAGAGAGCTCAATTATCTTGAGCTTCAAGGACTTTCGCTTTCCCTCAAAGATCTTTTGACAATTTGTCAGGTTAGTTGAACTGTTAATCATTGTTTGTTTATTGTACCTCAACTGTCTAATTTCGCCGTCAACCTTGCTTTCACCAGTTTACTGATTCGAACATTAAAAGACCGAAGTGGTCCGTAAGTAGTCCTGTCAAAAGCACGTTGTCCGATTTTGGAGTTATTCCTAAACTCAAACCACCAGTAGCTGGTTAGAGACCCTAAAGTCCTCAGCTTAGGTGTAGCGGACATAGTTATATGACAGTCAAATGTCGTCTTAATGACATAAGCAGCCTAATAAATATGCAATTGTCTACTAGGACATCTCGGTCTAGACTGTGCCCAGATAACTGTCTTAACAGACTCAGCAAAACGACAGTCTGGATGGCCAAAGAAAACCTCCTTACTTACTGAGTTCATATATTGGCCTACATAAGGCGAACTTAAAACGCGTGCGATGTTATAGAACCCTGCCAACTTACTTTTTCTGCGCTGAGCTTATTTTACTTACAACGTAACTTTAACGTTATTGCCAAACAAAGTAGCCTTATCGTCCTACCAACCTCGATAGGCACTACGCGGATGCTTTTTCTTTCCCGCTCCTCGGGAGCGGTGCTTCGTGACATATGAGTCACCTGACGTAATTAGTTCTCCTTTTGCCGTTTATTGTTGAGGACTTGATGTTCCGGCCCCTGATGCGATTGCACCCTTGACGGCTGGGTCTTACTATCTTTTAGCTTGGTCTCAACTAGCGAGGCGAAATTAACGGTGAGAACTGCCATTACATAGGTCCATCGACATTTCCGGAGACGCAAGTGATATGATAACCTTCAGGTGGTTTGGAAGTATAATGGATTGAAAAAGTGAGACCTAGTGAAGCCAATTTCCGAACTGCCCTGAGATGCGGTGAATCTCGACGAAGGAGGTAGGGCAGGTATTCCAAATCTGCTGTAGCGTGGAAAAAGCATTAACTGCGGCAGTACTGACAGGAACTCCGTCGTCAATAATGGCAGTCTTATCGACTGGGAGTTGAAACGCAACACTACACGAATACTATAATGGAAAAGATAGTAGGAATTTGTTTGGGGCTTCGGGTTGCGTGCGGCGGCCAAGATATTTGACATATTTGAGAATTCTCTTATCTGAGATCAGAGTAGCTGTATGTTTAAACTGTGAACAAACACGAAATGTTCGTTGTACACTTGTGAGTGGGTGAGAAAAAAAAGTGTACTCGTCCACAACATCAAAACATCGTTTACAATTAGTTTCCCGTCATTTCATGATATTTGACAGTTCGACCATCGTGACCGACGACCTTCACTACGAGCTGCATAGCAGTATGAGAGCAGGCACAGTGTCCTGCGCGTGAATAAGTTTATTTTGGCATAGACTTGCGTAGCATCTACCGCACTCAGTCCTCATCCACTCAGGGCAGGTGTCCAGACACAGTCTTGAAGACCGGAGTAGGGTAGGGGGCGCAGTTGGTTGGCACGACGAAGGACTCACCTAGGCATACCATAACACACCCGGACCATAACAAGCACCTGACCAAGACTTTAACCATCAACAAAAAGACCGACGGCCGGCGCGGCCGAAGCCGCCCCTAGGCGTGCCCTAGCACTCGACTCGGGTCCTACGAAGTGGGAGTGTCATAAAAGACACATTAAGAAGGAGGCATTGCAGCCTGACTCTCAGACCACCGCTCGGCCATTCAATGCAAACACGCAATACTGCTCGACTGCGAGATCCAAGTTATCCCGTCAGTTGGCAGCCCTCCAAGCCACAGCTTTTAGTGCACCGTGGTAGCTTCAAGCGCGTCAGATTGCTTATGGTGAGGAACGTGCGCTGAGTCGTCGACCTCACTCGCCCTTCCCATTCCCAGGCCCCAGCCACTGTGCGAACCTGTTAGTCGTGGGGTGCGAACAATGGGCGCATATCTGACGACCTTGTCTGCGCCTGCAAAACACAAGATCTAGATCCCGAACACAAGTAGCAGAATTTCGCACAACAGGGGGTGGGCATCATGATATTTTTCTCGATAAGAACTCACTTGCAAGCGAGAATCCTTCCAGAGGGTATTAAAACCTTCACTCCTTTGGAATCAGCGTCAGTACCTACTAGATCTGTCCTTTTCGTGTACACGGCTGAACGCGGACTAAATCACACATAAAGTGGCCATTTTGTTAAATGAAGTTATTTGTGTTCCAGAAAAGGTGTGCGAAAAATATGGGAAAAATTGAGTTCGGGTCTACATCCAGTTTTTCGTGTCTAGAGGTTTCTCACATATGCGAGAGCTTTCTTTTCAAATTTATACCTTTGGTTCAGTCAAACAGAGAGGAAAAACGGTTTTTTAGTAAGTTACTGTCTTTAGGGCGTTTTTGGTTTAGGATAGTGAAGCATAGTTTGTTTACGGCATAACACGATTCAAAGGAAGGAAATGAGAACCACCGTATAAACAAGATTTTGCAACCCTGACTCTGTTGCAGTTTCTGCACATTACAAATTTTTCCTTTTTTTAAAAGGGAATTTCGAAATCTCACTGTCTTCAACATGTGTCCTTCGAGAGATGTCCGATCGGTGACCAGGGACTTGCCGGTCTGTCAGCCCTTTCCTACTTGATTTCGCTTTTGTCAATGACTAGTATTCAGGAAATGTTTTTGTAACAAGTTGTCACCGATCACATTTACAAAGATCATGCTTGAATTCCCTTAGTATTACTCGACAACCGCACTCTTCAAGGTTACTTGACTGTGGGACGTAATACGTCCCTCTATTTCGTTTTAAATGTCCGGCATAGAGCTACACCTGGTTAACTCCATCTCACTTTTCTCTGTCGACGATCTTTCCTGTTCTTAACATTTGAGAGTTCTTGTGCAGTCGGTTCGCAGCTGCCCTGGAAGTTCGGAAAAGTTAGCTGAGTGACGGGAACCCGTTCAAGCCCTGATATAGACTGGACTGTCAGGCAACGCAAAATGAACCGACTGTATGGAACGCTACAGCGCAGGCCAACAATCCGAGGCGGTCTTCGCATGAATGTGGAGAGCGTGGGCACAAATGGAAGTTAACTTTTAAAAAATATTCATAGGTGGGTGGAAATACACCAAAAATCACGTAAATTCGAAACAAAATACCTCTGTTACCTCTCCCCTATGCGATACTTAGCGAAGCCTTGGTTAATGGCAAACAAAGGTAGCTCCGAATGAAAAGCCCTATTAGTGGTCAACACGGGTAGTTTGTTCATCGTTGGGTGTCGACGCGCACATAGTACAGATAAGATTTCTGCCCGAGGTTACAGCTCAGAACAGTCGACGGCACCGGCGTAGATGCATGTAAAAAGTAACTTGAGTGGTAGAGGTTTGGCTTCCAGGCCCATTTGATTGGATTCAAGCCGCTGGTTTCGTATCAGCGCCGATCCCTGCCGATTAGCATAAAATTGTTCCAGGCAACTAAATACTCCGAATGCACAGATGCCCTGAACAAAGTGACTGAACGTCCTTTTCCCTTCAACGTTGACCGTGTCAACTATGCATCACGTTCAGAGTTGTAACGGTATTTAACATAGCGAACGGTTTTCCTTTTTTCCTAATTTAAAAAGAGAAAGACCATTAGCACTTCTGGTGGTCGAGTATCTCTCTCTCTCTCTCTCTCTCTCTCTCTCGACGTTCCCTATCCGTGCTGTAGTGCAGACAGTGAACGGTTGCGATACCGTGAGAGACGGAACTTTCTGTAACATCGAGCGATCCATTCAAGAAAATTTCAAATAAATTTAAACCAGACAGACCAATAGGGATAAGACGATAAGAGAGACAGTAAAATCGATATTGGGGTTGCTTCCTCGTTGAGATTTTAAACATTTATCATCACGAAATCTCTGATGTGCTTTAACCTGCTGCGACCAACCAGCAGTCATGATTTTGGGAAGCTATTAACCGTTGCAAAAATTTGATACTTGGAGACAGGTTGAAACAGTTACTAGTGTGTTTTCTGTAGCAATCTAACCTCTGTGACATTCCTACCCATCCTCAATGGAGCCTGGCACGTGTCTACTTATGAGCCAGGTTCTTTGAGGAAAACGTAGAATGACTATGTTTAGCTCTGTCAACCATGACGCTCATACCAGTCGCACTGGTCTTTTCTCGCCATCGGAGTGTGAAAATAAAGTGAGGTAGACGTAGCGCAGTTCTACTCCACGGAAAATAAATTCTTCCGATATTAGCCACTGAATCCAGTCGGTGGCACACTTATTGTGCATTGAATCCTACTTATTTATGACAGTAGACGTTATTTTGTACTTTATAATTCTCACGAGAACTTGATGCACATTTTGGTGTATTTAGAAATCTGCCACATCCTCCCGGGCGTGCCTACAGTCAGTACGCTTAACCTTATACGCTGTTCGATCTCCGCCGAAGGCATCCCTCACCTTGCCAGACTGATTGCTGTAAGCCCTAGTCTTATCTTCATACCGACGTAAGCCTTCGTATTTAAACTTCATTATCTGAAAACGCTGTATTGATACCTGTCTTTAGCAATAGTTGTTAAAAACCGACGACGAGGTCTCATGAAAAAACAACGTCATTCCTCTCTCAAGCAGTGACAGACAGAATATTCAAACTAATTGTATATCTTAACATGTTTCAAGTGTTCTGCTTCATTACTTTCGTTTGTCTGTCGCTCACGATATTTTGTATGCAAGTCAAGAGCCTTGTTGCCCTAATTTTAAGTGTCTGTACTTCTGGCCGCCTTCATGTTGGATGTAGTCCTTAAAGGAGGGTGGGCGCCAAACATCATGAATGTTGTCCTCCGGCCGCCTTGTCGATTCCCCCAATGTACTGAGCGGTAGAAAATATAGAGAAAGCAGGAGAGACGTTAGGTTCGAAGTTTTGAACCGAATTATTAGTTAGTAGCCCAAAAGGGCCTTGGCACTTGGATAGATAGATTCAACCTCCGACATATTGGGGAACGCGTTGAAAAGCTTACTGTTGAGACTGCGGAAAAGAAAGATGTATTCATAAGATTGCCTTTTAGAGGAGACGCAGAGAGCGATTTAGTCCGACGGCGCTTAACTACAGCTATCACGAGGGCATTCCTTGCGGCGAATTTACGCGTATGCTTCACAAACTCTCCCCTCCTACGTTTGGGAGGTAAAGACAGACTACCGTTGGAGGCCACATCAATGTGCATTTATTCATTCACTTGCTCCTGTGGAGCAGGATACATCGGCCGCACAACGAGACGCCTGGTAAAGAGAGTACGTGAACATATGCCCGCCTGGCTAGACAGAGGTGAGACCCGGTCGATTTCGAGTTCTATTCTCGCGCATTTAATCGATACGAACCACCGAGTCGATGCCAAGAAAGCATTTCAGGTTGTCTACCGGACACCAACATGCTTCTCTAAAGGCCTACGCCAACGGATACTAGCAACGGCAGAGGCAGTAGCTATACGGTTAGTGAATCCGGTGTTATGCTGTCAGAAAACTCTGACACAAGCGCTTTCGCTGCCGTGGCCAACGCCAACCCCAAGTGATGAAGCCATGCCGCCTCAAATCCCTAATCACGATGATGGGTACTCCGTGTACTCAACCCAAGATCATTACTCAAAGACTCTCTACCCCCCTCCCCTAGCCCTGACGACTAACACCCGCCGACCTTCTCATGCGGGCGGCGTGGGAATGATGAGTGTTAGTGACTTAATAGCCCTTGAGGCATCTATAAACACTGTTGATTTTGTACATTTTCATTCGTTCATGTAATTGTATTGGCCTGAGGAAGAATTACCGAAAACGTGCGTTCGCCAAGTTGACTTTTCAACTTTGAAAACTCTTCAAGCTCTAATGGCTGTAGAAATGCGACTCTGCGGAACACGTCAGGAAAAGGAAAGAAGAAGAAAAAGAAAAAGAGGAAGAAGAAGAAGAGGAAGAAGAAGAAGAAGAAGAAGAAGAAGAAGAGGAAGAAGAAGAAGAAGAAGAAGAAGAAGAAGAAGAAAAAGAAGAAGAAGAAGAAGAAGAAGAAGAAGAAGAAGAAGAAGAAGAAGAAGAAAAAGAGGAAGAAGAAGAGGAAGAAGAAGAAGAAGAAGAAGAAGAAAAAGAAGAAGAAGAAGAAGAAGAAGAAGAAGAAGAAGAAGAAGAAGAAGAAGAAGAAGAAGAAGAAGAAGAAGAAGAAGTATAGGCGACCTCGTGCCAAACTTCACGAAAGGTTTGAGGTTGAAGATAATGCCAGTATAAGTGATAGAATCGAACAGGCGAGTTCCAAGTGGCAGTTCAGAAGACTAAGATGCGATCACTGGAACCAGAAATTTATTGGCCTGACGCTTCGGATTCTCACTCTAATCCATCATCAGAGACAGTCGCAGATAAAGGTACTGGTGGCACAAAGAGTGCAGTATTTATAGATCGTGGCTGCCGTGGGACCATATGCGCTTTGTAATTAACAGCTCTCGCAATCACCGCTGGGGTCGTAATTGATGCGGTGGTGGCTTGTCAATCCGAGTCCGAGTCGTTAAGGCCGTGATTTCGTCATCCGTACTGGATGCTGCTATAACGATTGCTCGGCAAATTGGCTCACTGTCACTTGGATATTTGCTTGCCCGCGCACTCCCCACGTGACTGATTCCCTGGGCAGGGGAATCAGTCACGTGGGGACTGACAGGCCACCACCGCATCAATTACAACCCCAGCGGTGATTGCGAGAGCTGTTAATTACAGTACACACGGCAACCACGTGCTATAAAGACCGCACTCCTTGTGCCAGCACCACCTTTATCTGCGACTGTCTGGTGGTGGATTCGAGTGAGAATTCGAAACGTCAGGCCAATAAATTTCGTGTTCCAGTGATCGTATCTTCGCCTTCTGACCGGGATTAGGGTTATACCGAGGGTTTGGGATAAGGGAGTTAGTGTTAGGGTTAAAGCTAAGACAGAAGAATAGTCACTGCCTGGGATTAAGCGTATGGTCGCCCTTTGAACGGAGGGTGTGTTGATTCCGTGTCCAACCGAAGAGTGGATAGGGGTGACAAGAGGAAGGAGACCATTAAATAAGGAAGAAAGCGGCCAAATGGTATGTTACCATGAGTTAATACGTCTCAAAAGAAGCATAGGTTACCCAGCTTCCGAGCCCAGCCACTTAACAGGACGTCCTCGCCTCATCAGGCAAGAGTTTTGGCGCCGGACGGAAGTCTACCAGTTATCGTCGTCTTTCGTGTCCCCATCGATCAAAGCCTATACATGATTTCCTTTCTTGTGTCCCTGATCCTACCTTTCCAGTTTCTCAAACCGTGGTAATCTTACATTTTTGTTATTTTCGCTCGTCCTAGTCTTTTGATGTCTGGGAGTAAGTGGTCAATAACTCACAAATGCGATTCAATGGTCAGATGTGCGACGGCCACATCTCTCGCGTCTCTTTCACCACTTTGTCGTTGTCATGATGACAGTAAAGTCTAGTTCATATCCCCCCCAATGCTTGGTAAAAATTTTCGATGTTTGGTAGCCTATTTTCATAATGTGTTTACTCGATCTAGCAATATAAGTATCAAACGCCAAAAGGCGACATTTTATGTGTAGGTTGGGATGCAATGTTGTGTATTATGCAGAGCAAGTTCAAAGTATTTAAATCCTGCCTGGCGGCCGACTTTTGATCACGCCTTTTTTTCTGGCCGTCTGGAAACCTTGCACTCGGTAAAAGATGACCAATTAAGGACATCGGTAGGTCGAGTCAAAAATTATTCGGGAAATATAAAAACACATTTAAAACCAAAAGTTACCCTCACATTTACACAACACCTGACGAAGACGTAAGTTGCCATAAAACGGGTACAACAAAAATTATTTTCATGTATGGCCCTTATGAACGAGTTTGTAATAGCATCGAAAATCAATGAAAAAATAGGACGGAACACGGGACTGGTGCCCCCTGATATACGTCACTTTGGGCTTAATTCCAAAAAGGTAACCCATTCCTCTGTCCAACTCTAAGTTTAAGGTTAACCTTATCTTTGGCCCAGCCGCCATGAAAGTTAACAAAAGGTCCACTGTATTATGGGGATCTATTCCCCCGTGTCCAATCTTTTATTTCATTGACTTCCGATGCCTTTATAAACTTGCATTTGTTTATAGAAGTCACGCACAAAAATAATTTTTCCCCATTTGGTAGTAAATTAGGTATTTTTCAAATTCTATGCTTAAAGTAGGAGTGGCTTTGGATTTTAAAAATGCTGTTTTTTCGCGAGTAATTATGAGCTCAACCAATCGTTACACTTGCTTTTGGGTCTCAAAACCGCAAGTCGGAAGGACAGTCAGGCATTTCTGCATGCTATTAAGAATGACTCATAAAGTTATGCACTTAAGGCGAACCACGTTGAATACTTCGTAAAGATCATATATAACGATTCGGCAGTCGTTTGCAACGATGTCACCGTGTGCTCCACGGCAAAGCGAATCAATCACGGTGGCTTGCGCGCGAATTCGTGTATAGTGATAGTTGACTTGTACAGCATCTATCGATTTCTTCCCTCCTTCCCACCTGGATTCGGTGTCAAGACAGAGTAAAGTAGACCAGTGACGGTAGGAGGCGCAGGTGGTTGGCACGTCAAACACTCGCACCTAGGCATATCGTTACACCGATTTTGATCCCACTGAGTGGGATGGGACAACGTATATACATACATATATATTATATATATATATACTAAAATACAAATTATATACTAATAATATATACAAGACGACAGTTCGATCGTCGCGGACGATGATATCTACCGTATACCCCTCAGCATGCTGGGCGCGCGAATGATGACTCGCATGTGAATTAGTGTATGGCGATAGTAAACTTGCGCAGCATCTACCGCACACTCTGCACCTCCCCCACCTCGATCTGATATTTTCACAGAGTCAAGAAGACAAGAGACGGCAGGGTGCACAGGCGACTAACGCGGCGTGAACCTGCACATAGGCGTTTCACCACAAGTCACACCGCCAAGTAACACCACCGTACAAGCATTATGCTACTTGAATGGACATCCTGCGGTCTTAAAAGCTCATAATTACGAACGTTTTAAGCAGAAAGCAACCCCTTATTTGGGTATAAGATTGAAAACATATGCATGTTTTTCCAGTCTTGCTTACTGCGGTTCGACTCAGCTGTGAGTCTCCCCGCATTTGCCGTGTGCTTTATGCTATACACTTCACTTTTGCAAGGCTGATATTTTTTAATTTCCACATAAATTAATGAACAAACTTGGAGTGTACACATCAGAGGAGACCTTTCTAGGTTTAGTCTGAAATTCGACGTGATTATTTGAGCTTTAATATGTTAGCTACTGTGGAATAACCTCGCAGGATGCATGAGTTGCCAACAGGCAGACAATGGTATATATAGATATATATATATACTAGCCGGACCCCGCCACGCGTTGCTGTGGCTCAATCTGATGAATTGGGGAGTAAGGGAAAGAGGAAGGAGCACGTTCCCAATTAAGAAAAATGTAAGGGCCACTGGTTGGCGGTACGTATTGTGTGCGAAACCCAGGTTTGTCCTTCTAGACGTTTTCGATGGCAGGGCAATAGTTTGCTGCACCCAGTCGCGTTCGAGAATTCCGGAGTAAGTGGTGACGGCGGGCATTTATTTCGTCCACCGGTGTCGATCGAGGCAGTGGTGGCCTGAAGTCTCCAGCAAGCAGTAGCAGTGCATCGGAAATGGTCTGCTGTGTCCTCGCAAATCCTGCAGCGTTCGGTCAGGGACCTCGAGCGCTTTTTTGCGCCATTGTGCATTCATCCAAAACAATAGGTTTGCATTTCTGCTGTACTTTTCCCATGCCGGATGCTTTGGAAATGTTATACGCGGGAGTTTCAATGAATTGCGCATTCAAAGGCAACTTCGAAGCTAACTGAACGGATTTTCTGCCAGGTCGCAGAGTTGCAGCTATTCCGGGGATGCAAGTGCTACGGCTATGTCATTTATTAAATTGAATTGCCGGAAGAATCGGTCGTAGTAGGAAGGTTTTGCCAGTCCCACCTGGCGCATCTAGGAAGAAGATTCCTCCAACCTCGTTACTTACATTCCGCAGTATTTGATCGTAAATGCCATTCTGCTCCAGGTTTACCTTGTGAATGTTTGATTGCAGGCATGGCAGAAGTTGAACCGTGTTTTATTTTTGCGGCGACATTCCCAGTTGATTGAGAACTTTGTTCGCGATTTCGGCGTACATATCCTCAATCAATATTAACGCCTCGCTGTAGATTCCTGCTGTGCAAGCCGCATTTGAATTTTCCTTGCATAGTTGACGGAAGGTATCTTCAGCCATCTGCAAATTCTATTTCTCCAGTAAATCCGTTGGAGATGAGGAGAGAATGCGCTCAATATGACTGCAAACAATGCATGAATTTAATGTGGATGGGACGTGTTGCAGGCGTCATTAATACAAACGTCCCACTGTTGATCGTTCTCCAGTAATTGAAGAGCCTGACACGCACTGCTGAAGGTGGCATGCGTAGCGCCGTTGACAGACTTCAATTGCTGGAAAGACGTTGCACCGGGCACATTCACCAACACTATGCGAAGTAAGATTGGGATGCACGGTATGCAGTCTGCCAATCGCAGTTCCTTTGAGTATGCCGGGGTGTCCGTCCACTCGCTCTCATCGTTTGCGTTGTTCGGATGATTTTCTGCGCACATTCCCTGTGTAATGCGTAAGCACTTCCGAATGCGGCAGTGGTTTCGCAATCGCGTCACTTTGGCTTAAAGTGGAGAACGCAGCTGATATTGTTGCCAGTGGACCTAAGGCAACCTGTTGCGTGTTTTGCATCGGTGAAGTAAACGCATTGCCCATTCTCTAACTGTACTCCAAGCGCACAACACCTGGACTTCGCTCATGGATGGGGAATGAAAGAATTCGCCACATGGATTTCTTGCCGTTGACGCATCTTCCAGTCCAATACTGTGCGATTTCATTGTGTTGTATGTCCGCATCCCTTTATCTCCTTTCGCGTTGCAGGCCGAAAGCGGCCATGTCGCTGCCTTTATTCACGTTCTTACAAATGTACCTAATTCAATTCCCAAAATTGCAGTGTTCCACGTTTATGTGAACTGCGTTTATTTTTAAAAGCAAAGACGAATACGAAACAACCCAGCGGTTGGCGACTTCTATGTCACCGATTCGCATTCGTACGGTTGCCAATTTGCCGATGTCTTCCGCTGATCATTTTCGGTATAAGGGACTTCCGTCCATCATGCCCGGGGGGGGGGGTTGATGGATTGGGATTCAGTGCATCTAAGGTCCATGTAGCATATTCTTTGCCACAACTTCATGCAAGTCATTGTCGACGTCGATATCAGATAATTCGGCGCATCCTGCGTCGTCGTTTTCGTTGGAGGCGATCTTGTTATAGAACCAGATCAGGACATGTAAATGGGGCAGTCCCCACTTTTGCCGTTCCACCTAATACATCCAGCAGCGCACAGACCCAACCATTTCGTGTTTCATCATGAACTTCATCAGCGATTTCGGTTTTCTGCAGAAAAACATGTACTCTGATGTCATACCTATTCACGGGCGATAACCCGAGAAGTGAGAGCTGAAAAATATCCCCCCCCCCCCAAGCTGGATTGCATGTGAATGTAAAGAGTAGGTTTGGACGTCCGTACTGACAAACAAAAGGAATTGCACCTCCAGCGTACCCGGGCGTATGGCGTGAACTGTCTGTGTATGTGGAGAACAAAAATCAGTAGTCTTACAACGGAAGGTGTATTACCGTCGTTTACAACTGCATCATGCAAAGGAATATATTCTTCAGAGCGCAGTTTGGTCGGATGCAAATGAATGAAAAGCGGGCGTCCTGTTTCGATTTCGCATGCGTATTCACAATGCAGTGATGAAGCAATTGACGGCAGTTCAAAAGGGGTTTACTTACATTCTGTCGAAGCATAAGTCGGAAGGAGTAGTAGTTCATTCCACTAAATTTCGCGTGCATTTCCTCGTCACTGACTGAATTTATGATCTTAACGTTGAAGTGATATCCAACGGCACCATCCCGAAAAGTAAATGGATACTGTGTTGAAATCGGTATTGTTCATTCTGTTGCTGAACTAAGCAGGCCCGAAGATGCAGAACGCGGTAACCGTGACCGCAACCCGGCGTCCGCAAGCCGAGCTGCACTACACTGAAATGACATTGGGCGACAGCCCTATTATATGGGTTGCGCGGGATGGTGGGGCTGGTGTTAATTGCGTCCAGTCCTCACCCTCAAGATTCCCATAGTAAGCGGTGACGGCCCTATTATGTGGGTTGTGGGACAATTTTAAGTGGCGTCCAAGTGTCGCGTGTTTTTTTTGCCCAAGGGGTGGTTTGCTCGGCGGCCCATATTGCAGCGGCCCAGAGAGGGTGGAGGGCCTGCTCAAGTGCCTGCGAGGTGAGTGGTGGGGTGGGCACGGCCGTCGGGTGGAGCACGTGCGTTTGAGCGAATGTCGGTCAAGTGGCTCGGCGGGTAGACGTGTGGGCACAAGCGGATGTAGGTCAAGTGGCCGCACCAGGTGGCGTTGTTATGGCGGAAAACATCCGGTTTTTTACCCATCACAGGCGTACCATCGGCATAATTACACAGCTGACCAGCCAAAAACCCGGCCCTATGCGCGGGTCGGGTTGTGTCCAAATTTCAGCGCAATCGGTGCAGTACTTTCGGAGATTAGATATAACACAGAAAAAAAATCCTTCCATTTTTATATATATAGATAGATTTGTCGCATAGTTCACTACAATAAAGGCACAGGTACTGTTTAAAAGCCCAGGCACGTGTTTGGTGGTATTTAGCCACTACATGATATAACTGTGAGGAATTCGGCTCATCAGTGCGTTCCCCAGCGTCTGTCATCTGCTTGCCGGTAATATATTGCAGTTTTTTCATGTTCTTTCCTATTTACGCCAGTCATCTAACCACACCCAAAGACCTGGCGAGACCTCTACCCTCCTCCGCGTGTTTATTCCGAGGGGTGTTTTGAACGCGAGATGGCAGCAGTTTTTAACTTGTGCTTTTTTCGATCAAAATAAAAATTATAACTTACAATAACAAAATAAGTCCGATGGACTTTTTGGAATGATAAGTGGTAAGGGATAATTAAGACCTCGCCAGAGCAAACCATCATTTCTCGCAACTGCAGATGCTTTGTAGGATAAGATATCTGAAAATGCATGGGAAAAATACAGGGACATTTAGTCCGAGATTCGGGCAGAAAGGTCTCGAAATAAACACCAACAACAGGGTAGTGGACGACGGCAAAGAGTAATTCAAAGTGGTAATTTCAACCTTACTGTCGTTTTTGGTGAAATTCCTCAGACTAATAAGGCACTTTCTCCAGCGATCCTGTCTCCCTTTCCGTGACCACTTCCTGGAACTCGCCTCTTGGCTTCTATTAGCCAATCATAATCTCGACCACCACCTGCGACCGGAAGCACAAGCATGTGCTCGTATACGACGCAGACGGTCCACAGCCAGCGTCTCGCAGACGGGTCATAAGCACTTCATCGATCCGAAGCTCATCAATGCCCCGCCACCTGTAATTCTCCGTCATCGGAGGTCGGATAGCTATCCAATCAGGAATGGACGCACACCGATCTATGGGTCTCCTGAGGCGAACAAGCTCCGCATGTGTGGCAGAGGTCACGAACAGGTAGTTAACTAGCAATCCTGTATCAATCTACGCACATTCTCCGTCGTCTCACACCCCTCCATGCTATCGCAGCCTAAACGACTCCGATCTGGTAGTCGGTTGCCTGTTCATGAACTTGGCCACCCATACGGAGCTTGTTAGCTTCGGGAAGCCAGTAGATCAGTGTGCGCCCATCCTTGATTGTATTATAATATGCTAAGATGGAGGCTCGTTTTTTCAGAAACATCAGGTTAGCTATAGCCGTGTCACAAGGGGACGGAGTGGGGGGATGGGGACGCAGGAACATGGACACAATTAATCGATACCTGCCCGCGATAGACGCGGAGCGTGCAGAGGTTCCTCTGCGCGCACAGGACGGACCTTCGTAGCCTGATTACGGTCGCTTCTGTCGTTGCTAATAGGCGTTGACCCAGTAGGCTAGGATAATTAGGTGGGACCTTGTAAATCACACGGAAGGCTTCGTTTTGATCCACACGATGTCCAGAATCAACCATGTGTACGAGGATGGAGCTGCGCATGGTCTTAACTTCACCCTTCCTCAGCCATGCCGGCAGGTGTTCTCATTTCCTTACGGATAGACGCCGACTCGTACGACCAATGTACCCTGCTCCACAGGAGAAAGTAGAGGAGTAGATGCACATGGAGGTGGTCTGAGCTGGTAGTCTTTCCTTGCCTTCCCTGCGTAGGACAAGGTTTGTCGCGAACAATAATTAAAGTCTTGCTGCCGGGAAGGTTGCGGTTCAAACTTTGCCCAGGAGACTGAATATGTTCAGTGCTTGTTGCCAGTGGCAACTTTCGGCCAGGAGACAGTAAACCCTTGTGTTGTACCCCTTTTGGTGACCATGGGCGATCTTGCATGGATATAGCCATTCAGTATACCAAATTTTACAGATTTCAGTTTTCGTCAATGGCCAGTAAGATTATCTATCAAAGGTCAGCATGCTTTGAAGGGGAGGCTGTACTGAGTGAAAACATCTAGAAAGAGCAAGACCTCTAGTTCATGATGTCCAACGTCCACTGTATGCCTGTTGACCATTTAAAGGATGTGCAACTTAGTTGATGACAGTCGTGATATTAGATCGCATGACTGCTTACCGGTCTTAAGTTAAATATACTTCTACTACCGTAAAGTAAACTTCAACTATTAGTCGTTGGATGTCAACCAACTGGAAGTCTTCTTTCCATCGGATCTTTCATAATTTGTTAGACTGGCTCCAGTGAAGCTTTAAAGTCTGCATCGTTATTATTTTTAAAGTCGCCGAATGCGCAATGTCTGCCGTTTTTGCGGCTAAGATTCCGGCCCGCGCTTTCTAGTCATGCAATTCTGGTTTTCTTAGGATCCTTGCGCGTACATATGTCATTACCTGAGGAGAAAATCTATAAAACTTAATAAAAGGAAAGGCATGATAAAAAGGCCTCTACTAACAGGGGGCAGAGTTAAGTTTAGAAACAAAAGGTATCTGTGGAAGTACTCTAGGTTTTGGCAATCATGATTGAGGCGTTAACCTACCGAACTACCTCAATCAAGCTCTGTACGCGGCAGGCCGACATACAGTAGATGTGCTAACTCATGAAATGTCAACCAAAATTTCGAAATGCGTTCTCGTTTCGAAAAGATAAATTAAGTAGTGTTGTAAAACTAAACAAGATGCATCATAAATCTATAATGATCCAGTTACCTCAGGGTGTCGGCTTTCGAAAGAACTTATTTTCGGCTGCATGCAAGATCTATTTTCTGCAAACAATGACTTCTTAATTAGTATGCAATTTTCTCATTGGTTTTCGTTGCCCTTGAAAATTCAATTATATTTCATGGAAAACATGCATCAGCATATTCATTCTTTTACTTATTCGGTAGAAAATCACGTTTTCCTCCAATCTCATACTCAAAAGAAGTGCATAATTCGGCTTTAAAAAACCTTTCTGATTTACAAATAATTTTGAACCCGACCTGCTGTTACACTTGCATCCAGGGTTTCAAAACTACAAGTTGTATATTTTCCATATAGGGCAAACCATGCATTTTTCTACGGTGTTAAGAGAAGACCATATGAGATTCATAAAATTAAGCAGTAGATTTGAGCAATATTGCTAACTTAACAAGCCACATTCGTAAACGCAGATACATGACGTTTCATGAACGGCCATTTAACGGTATTAAAAAATCTCACAATTAGAAACTTTTAAAAACCGAAGTATACTCTTCTTTTGAGTATGACGTTGGAAGAAGACGTGATTTTCTACCGAATAAGTAAAAGAATGAATAGTTCTATGCATGTTTTCCATGAAATATGATTGAATTTCCAAGGGCATCGAAAATCAATGAGAAAATTGCATACTACTTAAGTAGTCATTTTTGCAGAGTATAGATCTTGCATGCAACCGAAAATAAGTTCTTTCGAAAGCCGACACCCTGGGGTAACTGGATCATTATAGATTTATGCTGCATCATGATTAGTTTTACAACACTACTTAATTTATCTTTTCGAAACGAGAACGCATTTTGAAATTTTGGTTGACATTTCATGAGTTAGCACATCTTCTGTAAATACGTTGATGCCTATACAGAAGTTTTAGTCGCCATGTTCGGTTTTGAGGAAAATTCATTTGAAAAACCGGCTAACCATGCTGTTGACAACTGCATAGCGCTCTTCTTAGAACCTCGAATAGTAAGAGCAAGGATGCTTGCGGAATATATAACACCTCAACAAAAATTGTCAGGATTTTTAAAAATGCATTCAGATAGGGTCGAGCGCTTGATCAAGTTTGCAATATTCTAATTGAGAATCATCTAACCCGTGCATTTGACCCCACTCAAGCGAGCACATTTAACTATTGAGGGAAGTTCAGTTTCCTTATCAGACTTCAATACGCACGCAAAGTCAGGCGTTTTTGCTTCAGAAAGAATTTAGGATAAGCTTATTTCTTGAGAAGGCTAGACGAACTTATGGATTCGTGATCACTATCCTGACGCCCACAGGCCGGCCCCCTGGTGGAGATTGTGCTGATATCGGACCTCGCAGGGCTGGCGCATTGTTGACATTAAGTTCGGAACGGGACAGCGGCTGTTATGGCGGCGACCAGACTGGCGTCGCGTGACTGCGACAAGGAGGCGTGGTGGCGTATCACAGCAGTTTTCCGTTTCCGCTGTTGAATTGCTCCCGTGCATGTGGACAGGTGCGGGTTTTTACCACTTGAGCTCTCGTCCTACGGCATCCCTTTCAGTGCGTTACCTTCTGAAGGCCGTCAAGAGTTGCAGGGAGAACTACGCAACGTGCCAGGCCTCCGCTATGTCTGCGGACCTGGGAGCCTTAACTCAGCCCTAAAGTGCACTGTCCAACGTATGCTGCCGCTGTCACGATTATCAATGCTTGTTTGCATTTTCATATCAGTCTCTCCATTGCAGTTCCCCTCAAAGGTACTGGCCCCCGCGGCTTACAACGGCCGGCCTCACAACAGGGAGTCCATAGGTCTCATAATCTATGGTCGACCACGAACTCTAGGGGTCGCAGAAGAAGGGCGGTTGCCAACTCCTTTCGATTTCAGAAGAATAGTTGGCGAGTATACGTTTGCTACAGATAAATTCCCGTCAGACCAATACATGAGAATGGGACTGAGTGAAACTTTTCAGCTGGTAGGACTTCAGTCCAGATATTTATACTGAGTACCTGTCTTAGCATGTTAGTCTAAAATAGGCCGATTTAATCTACGGTAACGACTACTATCTGAGTAAAGTAGAAACCCATAAATTTAAAACTGAAGCATCTACCAGAAAGCACACAGAGAACGCTGGGGGACCCACTGATGAGCCAAGCCCATCGCAACTGTGTCATGCAATGGCAGAATATCGGCGGAACACGTGTCTAGGCTTTTAGCCAGTACCTATGCTGTCAAGTATGGCACATCGGGCAGCCTACGAATATCAGTGATTAGAGAAAGTGATTAAAGTTCGCCCGAAAACACAGGCCGAGTGTGGGAACATGGGGGGAGGGGAATAATAGGAGTCAATGCCAGGAGGTGGCTGAGACCGGAAGGGCGCGGAGGGTTTCATGCAGTTAGTCGACCTTATACCATGGTAAGCGCGAAGCAGGAACGAACATCCTCTGCGCGCAAAAGACCGGCTCTCGTAACCCGATAGCGGCCGTTTCTGCTATTACTAAAAGACGCTGGCCCAATAGTTTAGGACAGCTCTATGGGACCGTATGGATTACACGAAAGCACACAGGGAACGCTGGTGCAGCCATTGAGGGGTCCAACTCCTCGCAGATGTACCCTGCAGCGGCAGAATATCGGAGAACACATGTCTGGGCTTTTGGCTAGTACCTGTGTTATCAAGTATGGTATATCACATAATCCACAAAAGGTTTGCTGGTATCTACACGATGCCTTGAACGAATAACATGTTCCAGAATGGCGCTGGTTATGCTCCTAATTTCTCCCTTTCCCAGCCATGCCGGGAGGTGCTCTCGTATTTTTTTGAATTAGCGCCGACTGTGCACTTTTTCATGCTGCGTTCCTTTATCTGAGGGTTTGTTGTCAACGCTCATCTCCAGTAGTCTTCTCGCTTAATTGTTTGAACACTGGGGAGTTGAAAAAAGTAGGTGAAGTAGATGCGTCGAAGGTCCACCCATCAGAAAATGCCCATGGTGCAATAATGGTTCACATCGCTTATGATGGACAGACTATCACATATTTGTCAATCGTGAACAGGGGCCAGGAGTACCAACGGTCCAATAATTTGTCATCTGCTTTTCGACAGAGCCCGTTTTGCTTACATTAATCACTCGTCTCGATTTGTGCCTTATGACCCGGTCTCACGCCCCGTCATCAGTCGCAAAGCGGCTAGTAGTATACACAGAAGAACAAGATGATCGGTGAGCGTCCCTCTACCATTGTACTTATTTTATCGCAATCGACAGGACAACAAGCTCACGGATCAACAGTTAGGGAGATGAACTCTAACCAACAGGTCAGGACTTCGAGCCTCGAGGGTTATGCACTTTGGCATTGGGTATGGCTGACTGATGACGGTCAACAATCCGGAAATGACTAGATCGATCTCCCGTGTCTTTGCCGGTAATGTCGTTATATCGGATATTTGTCAGTCATAGACAGGAAGTAGGGGTGCCAGCGTTTCACTCATTTGTCATCTACCTTCCGGCAAAGCCCATTTTTTACAGTTATCAAGGGACTTAATATAAAAATGCGTTTGTGTGCCAACTACAGTGACTTGGAAGCCAGCCTGTTTCGCTTATCCTCCGGTATGCCATCGTCTCCGGGACCAGCTTCTAATTTTGCTGGTGTGGGAACGGTCAACCACGGCTTCACCCCCAAAGCGAAATCCGTATCCGAAAACATTACAGCTCCTATTCGGTAGCTGTGTGACACCAGCCTGTAGGTAATACCAACGCGTCAGTGTTTCTAGTCTTAGAAGTACCATCTCACCGATGAGAGTGGTGTTTCCCCAGTGGCAGTCTTACCCCCCCCTCACTGCCTCCTTAGTATGTGGCACAGGTATGAAGAGAGAGGTTGTGCAGTTGGCTGAGGTGTGCCCGTTTCAGTGACCTGTTCTCTAGCGGGTTTTATGAAGTCAGACACCGGGGCATCGGTCGCATTGATTCCCGGTTCCGCAGACTTCTCAAGATGATACACTGTTGTGATAAGTGCTGAATCTGCGCCCAAGGTTAGAAGGGTTACTCACTGTGTGTCCGTCAATAGTGAAGACAGAAGTCTGTTGTCCGGGCATCCTACAGCGATTCGTTTCAAGACAAGAGACCTAGAGACTTGATAGTCTGCCTTCCCACAACGTAATTAAGAACAATTTTCTGACAGGCCAGACCCTGACGCTAAATTCTCTTTTCCAGAAGTCCTAAAGGACAGTCTTTACTTAGGAGCTTGACACAGGGGATAGGTTCGACTCCGTGGCAGGATAATGAATAGGTCCCGGAGTGCCAACCTCTAAAATCTGACCGATGTTATTGCATCAGCTGTACCAGGGAACGAATTCCCTACTCACAAGATCTATGCATCATTTATTTTAGGTGCGTGTATAAACGTACCTGGGTTCCCCGTTTGAGAGTTTTAAGAATTAACTTGTGGATTTCATTGTAAACGTCCAGTCACGCGAAGGTCTCGGGATTCTCCTAAATAACCTTAGTTTGCGAAGGTTGGCCAGGGGCATAGGTATTTCAGGTGGCCTTACAAGAAATTCCTCGGGGGAGAGGGAAGCTACTTGTTTCCATGTCCTAACCATCATCCTCCTGGAATTTAGCGCGATGCTACCTGTAGTACAGAGGAAGTACCTGTTATGACCCGGCCTGATACTTAGGAATCACGCGCAGCGTATGCGCACTCGATTTCTGTTGCCAATACCAACGCGGCAGACAAGGAGAACACGACCGGCCACGTAAAAGTGTATAAGGAAACTACAAGCCAAGTCCAACTGGAAAGATAACGCGTATTTATAACATCCTGCTGGGGTTCGTAAGCATTCGGCCCAATACATTTCGAAAAGAAAATTCTAGGCGAGCTGATCAATACAGATCGATCAGGTTCGAGGGGAGCAGCCAATGACGAGGCGCCACGATCATGCTGACAGCGCGCTAGAGAAAAGGCACGTAGCCTCCAGTGATTGACTGGCTCTTGTTTTTGAGAGTGTAGGCACTCTCAACACCTCCCCTCCAAGTAAGTCAGTACGGCTTTTGGCGTGTTGATCGGCAGTGTTGATCGAAGCACGCGATTTGTCGGGCGACTTAGTCGTGGTTCGTCGCCTGGAGACACGGGGACAACGAATGATACCGAAGGCCGTACATCCAAACGGGGGACGGGGGGGGAGGAACGAGGTGTGGCATACCGGCTAAGACTGACAAGGCTGCGACTTGTCGACGGTAAATCACCTGCTTACAACTACTGACATTCGGTCATATTCTTACGCAAAAGAGCTAGAGTAAATGGCCTTGTCCAAGTAATCCGACAGTTGTTTAAGACCCATTCGTACCGAAAAGTCTTGAAAAAAGTGTCATTAAAAAGTGCCAGATTTAATTGCCACAATTCGTACTAGGACATACGCGAGAACCGATGCGTCCCACAAACTTGATCCTTTGCCTGTTAGCATAACCTTGTACTACCCTACCGAGGACAGCGCCATGGTAATATGAGCCGAAATGCTTAAACGTTCCTAGACGCTGGTACACAAATTTTGCCACTGAACAGTCCTCACCTCTGCAATAGGGATGTCAGCTACCCATCTCAAGTCCGAATATCCGACCGGGGCTCCGAGAAGTCAAGATTCCGGGGGAGTTAACTCCCACCTCGCCTTATACCTCAGCGAGGTAGGCAAATTGTCGGCTAGACACACTTGAGCGATGGCGAGCAAACCGCGAACTACTTGCAGGGGAACCAGTCAATGACCAGATGGCTGTCTGAACGGTCTTTTTACTAACATCTCTGTCCTCTCACTATACGCACCAATATCAGGCGCTTCCCCTTCTACTCACAACTCTAGGGACTGAAAAGACTTCTTTACCGTGATCAGCCGGTTTCTGCCGGGGACTGGAATGACCAGACTGAGCCCAACGGCCTCCTAAACAGTCACCTTCTTGACCGATTTGTTCTAGTTCTCAATGCAGTAATTGTGAGTAAAGGTTGCACCTGACTGACCGCAACCGGCCACTCGTCCCCGACACGTGATTTCATCGTCATCGACCTGGTATTCGAACGTGCTCGTATACAGACATACAGTCCGACGGCTTTCCTGTCGGTTCAAGCTTCCGTAATTTTGTTCACGACAGCAAATCGATGTGTGACGCTGAGAATGGAAATGTCCACGTGTCAAGCGATATCCACGTTCGCAAATACCTCGGTTTTCACCTCTTATCGACACCCTAATTTTCTTGCACAAGATGTGCTGATGCCACAGTTCAGTGTTGATGCGTTTGGTCCGGCACCGCTGCTTACCAGGAGGCTTCAGAGGGAGGTCAACTCGGAACGCGGATCCACAAAGTTTGTCATGACACGGATTTGGCAGGGTCCCAGTGACTCAGCGGGAAGAGCAGCCGGCGCGAATCTGACGGACTCGGCTGTTCGGTCTAGTCTCAGGACGAACTCGTTCAACCTGGATGGGTTTCGCACCCCACAGCCAGTCAGACGGGAACCTGGTGGTAGTTTTTACACAACACAACACAGCTAGAAAGAATAGCAGTATGTAGTTGAGATGAAAAATAAATGAGAAGGTGATGTCTCTATCAACCAAGAGCACGGAGGGTAGATGATACAGGTATCCCAATCATCACCACCACCAGCAGCAGATGGAACTTTCAGACCTCAAAGTTCTGCAAAGTACCAGAATTGACAAATGTAGCAGTAAACTCCGGTAGAGCAATGGACTGTCCTTGACGTCCGGAGTTGACAGAATGCAAACTGCAGAAGTTTACGTGTCTATTCGTGGTATTGTTGTTGGCAATGATTACCTGGCCGGGTGCATTTTCCTCCTCCTCCGGTGGCAATTCAACGGTCATGGATTCCTCCGAGATGTCATCGAAACTGTCACTGAGTGAGTAGCCCTCACTCATAACTACCGCCTCCTCGATGTGCCGGGCTCGGCTGGCGTGACTCAGTACATCACCAGAGCTGTCTGCGCGCAGGGAAAACACCTTGTTCTGTTTCTTCAGAAAGACCAGGCTCACCAGAATGAAGATGATAGTCATCACCAGAAAAATGCTGCCAATAACCACCACCGCGAGAAAAGGACCCTCCAGACTGTACCGACCATGCAGTGTGCTGTTTCCGGCATTGACTAGACGGCCTACATGCTGGTGAATGATGAGAACGCTGCCGGTGGGGCTGCTTGCACAGGTTCCCACTGGACAGAGTTGGCTGGAATCCCTCCGTGTTGGCTGTTCTTTCTGGGTTTTGTTCTCCGTACTGGGCAAAGGACTGGTGGTGGCTCGTCTGGCTTTGGCTGCCGGTTGGGCTAGGAGATTGCTTTGCAGGTAACCTAGGAAGGCAAGCGGTCGAAGGAGCCTCCGGGAGCACTGCAGCGGATTGCTTACGTAGTCTTTCATTTTTTGACTGTTGGGAGATTTTCTAAAAGGAAGATAATTATCGTAGGCAGTCGGAAAAATTTGCATCAGAAGCCACCAAGATACAGGCAATGGGGTTGGGCTATGGGAAAAAAAGAGACAGTCTCAGGGCATTGACATCGCTGGCCCAGAGGTTATGCGTTCCGGCTCCGGGAAGGGGAGGGGGAAGGGGGCATTGGGGGAGCAGTCATCGTGGAGGACAAACTCGTCCCCCCTGTGACTGTCGTGACGTTCTGGCTGCAGACAACTTCAGCCTCATACGACCGCCTTTAGCGTGTCTTTTCTCCTTGCGTCATCATACTTAAAAATATTTTTTGAGGTGGCGGCTTTGCGTTTTTTCGTCTATGCTGTAGACTTACAGTCTGCGATCCTTCCGTACAGCTTACTGGCCCAGCCACCCCTCACACGCAAGGGAGGCCCGTGAGGCAGCTGCCTGCTTTGCTTTTATTCACACAAACCTACTCGACAGGCAAACATATGCTGTAGCTGGCGGCTTGACACACGGGAACCAGGCCGTTTATGGCACACGTAGACGGGATGTCTAGCTCTGCTAGCCACTGCATCCGAGCACACTTGAGACTGTCTCTCCGTCGGACCCCAGTTGACGGAGATAAATAGAGTGTGAAAGATGCTGCGCAGGCCTGCCATCATTGGAAACTCCTTCACGCATACGACGGACATCTGTCGAACTTTCGCCCCCCCACCCCAGCTCGTTGTCGCAGTCTTCAGACGTACTGTTTCTATTCATACATTGGTCGCGTCCGGCCTCCAACTGTTAGAGAAGCCGTTCGATGCTGCAACTTTTGATTATAAGTAAAATACTCTCTTAAACAACCTACAGTGTATGACAGCTG
Organism: Spirometra erinaceieuropaei; assembly: GCA_902702965.1. Classification (NCBI taxonomy): domain Eukaryota; kingdom Metazoa; phylum Platyhelminthes; class Cestoda; order Diphyllobothriidea; family Diphyllobothriidae; genus Spirometra; species Spirometra erinaceieuropaei. Next base: position 87,777 of record CACRXP010000406.1, on the reverse strand, counting down.
AGGCTGGCAATACCCTTTTTTCGAGTATAAAATTTGAAGAAGAAATGATTTTGCTACCAGATGTACGCGAGAAAGAATATTTTTGTGTATTTTTTTACAAAATATTTTTGAATATATAAAACCATCGGAAATCAATGTGAAAATACATGCTACATCAGTAGTCATTTTTTGCCGAGTGCGGTTTATACAGGCGGCCGAAAAGAGATGCATACAAAGACCAACATCCTGGCGTGTGTGAAATATCCAAGGATGATGTCACACGTAAATCAATATTACAACGTCATTTGAGCAATCCTTCCTGATCGAAAAGGCAGTTAAATATTTCCGTTTAACTTTCATGAGACAGATGGCTGACCGTACATTGGGAACCACACAAATGACATGTTTTTCTGTTATGTCTCACTAATTATATAAAGTGATTCGTTCTCCCTAGGCCGACCTTTGCATGACACCTCGATTAAATTCGTCTCCGCATTTATATTTATTGCGTTATTATGCACTCTGCTAGAGGAGAACGGAGTTTTCTTCGGTAATTCTCACAATAAATACTTGAATTCTTGTCAAGTTCTTGTGGTATATACACAAGTCAAGGGACTACCTTGAGTACTTAAGATTGCCTTTCGGCATCGACTTTTTATACCTGTGGATTGGCCTTTCAACTTTTTTAAGCAGGATTAATAAACATCTATTTTCCCCTTTGTATAAATGTTTATAATTATGTAAGACATAGTTCATTAAATCTAGTTCAAATTTAACTGAATAATAAATTTTGAAGCAGAGGAGAGGGTTGTTTAAGCCAAAGTGTGAAAAACTCAATGCTCTCTGACGAGACCTCGTGGCTCACGTAGTTACAACAGTGGTTGTACTTAAGCCGCCCGCTTACTCTCGTGAGTTCGAATCCCACGGAATCCTCCGAGATTTTCACAGTCGTGTTGCCAGTCAAATTGTTCCAGCGCACTGAAATACCTGTTAATTCAAATTACCTGGCAAACATCTGGTGGATTCTATACCTATTGCTTAGGAAAAGTTGGCGAGGCAGTCAAAAGGTGTAACAGAATAGGCGGATTACATATGTAACAGTAAGCCGGGCGTGTTATTTGAACCAAACGTGATCAAACCCACGGCTCTCGGTCGGGGCCTCGTAGCTCAAATGTCTATAAACATTGTTATCCTCAAATCTGACCCTTGTTGTCGTAAGTTCGAGTCCCACCGAGACAGCTGACTTCAGTTGACTTTTCCACATCAGCAAAAACGGTCACTAGTTCATATACATTCGGGGGGGGCATTGAAACGTTGGGCTGCAATCAGATATCCGTCAGCGTTTTAACCCCCAAACAACCCGGAATATTGCTTGAGAGTAGCAAAAGAGGACTTTGGGAAAGCCATTTAGAGAAAGAAAAGTTGGAGAGATTAAAGGCATATTGGACAATTAACGGAGAACTAATCATTTATGAGATGTGTTCATAAAAGAGCTGTTCTCAAGTGAAGCTTGTTTGCTTTCGCCCCGGCACTTAACGAAGGTCTCCGCCACCCATGATTGAAATTACTTCGTGAAATAGACTAATGATAACCCAGACGTCCATATTAGCTGTTTCTCAGACCAGCCGTATTCTCTCGAATAGGTGTAGTTGGCACTGAGTTGGGTTTGGGCCATGAGTGAGGGAGGCAAGAGAGAGAATTTTTGAGGAGTTGCGTACGGATATGGCAAAGAAAGTAAAAATAACTCATTACTTATTACAGCAGATGTGCTATCACACGGAATTTTAACTTAAATTCTGAAATGTGCTTTCTACTCTAAAAGATTATTTAAGTAAGGTTGTAATAGTTATTATCATACAGCGAAGTCCCAGCATATATTTTAGTCCCGCCAGCATCCCGGCTTCTGAATGAGCATATTTTTGACCGTCTGTAAAAACTACGCTCTGTAAAAATAACTGCTTATTTAGTATGACATTCTCCCATTGATTCTCGATGCTCATGTAAATTAACTTAAATTTCATGAGACAATTGCATAAAATATCCTTTTTTTGTACTCATGTGGTAGCACATTTAGCCTTCTTAAAATATGATACTCGAAGAAGGGGTGCCTTTTGTTTTTAAAAAAGTCTCTTTTTACAAGATTTTTTAAGACCATGAAATCTCCATTCATACAACATCACATCGACACGTTTATTAATGCCCCTTATGAGGTATGCAACCCGGCTCGCATCCACTGCATAATTTTATGAATGCTATATGACGTCGTCCTAATGGCGCATTGAAATGCGGGATATTTTTTGACGGAAAGTATACAGCATGTAGTTTGGAAACCCTGAATGCAAGCGTAACGACAGGTGAGATAAAATATATTCAGGAATTGAAAAATGTTTCTCTGAGTATAATATTTGAAGAAGAAGAAGAAGAAGAAGAAGAAGAAGAAGAAGAAGAAGAAGTAATTTGCTACCAAAAGAGGACAAGAAAGAACGCTTTGTGTGCACGTTCGCCACAAATTATAACTGGATGTTTAGAGACATCGAAAGTTAACGAGAAAAACCCATACAATATAAATAATCATTTTCACAGGGTACAGCTTTTTAGACGGTCAAAAAAGCTCATTTAAATGCCGAAATCTTGGTGTTAATAAAATATTTCAGGATTATGCTCATGATAATCGATGCTAGAGCCATACATAGGTAAGCTTTTCGCTACAAAAACACATTTCAGAATTTCGGTTAACACTTCATGCGACAGCACATCTACTCTAAATCTCTGCCAATAGTCGTACCAACAAGTTGTTTACGAAACATATCTATAAATCATGCTATTAACTAGACTGTTCTCAGCAAACCTGACCTTTCATCATGAATGGCAAGCTGCCGTTCATGGAACGCATTTGTTTACGTCTGGTATCCCAATTGTTCCCCTGGAGTATGTTTTTCTGCTCGCAGAAATGTGCGCTTGGGCAAAAAGATACGAGCATTTGACAGACGCAGGCCTGCACACAGACGTTTAGGCAGCTTGTCTGGTAGACATTTGCGTGTTAAAATCCCCCCAAAATCAGCAAAACACTAATTTTTTGCAACAGAGTAGTCACCGAAAGTTAGCCTGCCAAGACACGAGAATAGTGAACCCCCCTCGTAAAGCAGACAACCTTGTGTTAAATTTCGGGAGGGGTATCTTTCCCTTGACCTAAATTTGAGCCAAACTCTTGCCCTAACAACAACTCCAACCATAATCCCGAACTAAAACCCAGCCCTCATCTCCCTGAAACTTAACGCAAGATCGCCTGCACTACAGCAGATCTCCTATCCCCGTGTCATGCCGTTAGCCTACACAAAGGTGCCCCAGGTAATCGAAAGATCTTCATTGTGAGAACATGCAGTAATCATAACCCTTAGGCAGATCGCGCAGACTAAAGGCCAATTCGAAAGGACTCTTCCGCGTTTATTCTTCAAACTGCTAGGCTATTGAAACACTCCGAGTGGATCGCCATCTAGTCAGTTTGCTCCCAACGTCTGCTACTCGAGCAAACCCCGAGAAAAACTTCCAGGACATGTTCTAAACTAAAAACACCTGATGCAATTTCCGTACAAAAACTAAATTTTCCACTTAAAAGGAGATGCAAACAGCGTCAGTTCAGGCATTCACTCTGCGTGTTAACCCTTTACCCAAGAGTTGATCCCGAACCCCGCAGTGGTTTCATCTGAAGAAACTATCTAGGACTTAGATTCACAGTGGCTTAGTTCGGAAAGCGACTAATAACGGATAGGCCGTTGCGAACGACGGTGTCCATCCTGTGCCACGCAACGTGACCGTGGCTTGCGCGTGAACTAGCTTATAGTGACTGCGGACTTGCACTGCACGCACCGCGCACTCTTTCCCCCCTCACTCACACCGTCCGGTGTCATGACAGAGGCGGGTTCGAACGCAATGACTGACAGGAGTAGAACGGCCCATCTACGCGTGTTTCACATGGACTGGCCTCCGCAAACACCCACGTTTTTCACACAAAAGACGGTGAACCGCTCAGATCTCACATGCATGGTACAGACGTGTTTACTCCATTTCAACATATCTTCCCTGTAAAAAGGCCACTTGCTACATCAGGTATATAAAATGCCGAATATAAAATGCCAGCGGTATGCACTGAGGGGATTTCGAACCAATCAACATTAAGGCTCCATAAGGCGATGTAGTTTTCTCAGACAGCCCGCTCTGATGGGGATGCACACCCCACTTTTTGGGTAAAACACCAGAGCCATCCATCATAAGTGCCGGAAAAGTAGACGAGAGCAAAACAAGATGAAAAGTAGTTGGGTGAAAAGAACTGAGAAATCGATGGGAAGGTAATGGCTTTTACCCTCAAATATACTCTACCATCTACTTGTCTATCCATTGCATACCGTCTCGTTTGAACTATACTGCGCACCTAAACCTACTTGGAGAGGACAGAACGTGTTTACAGACTTAATTGTCAAGTCTCTTTTGTAAGAAAATAACTTTTCATAGGCAGCCAACGGAGATGAGACATTGGAGTCATTGTGCAGGATTGCCCAAACAGATTTAGAACGGCGGAATTCCCAGTAGGTAGGCCAGCTGTTATTAAAGACTACCTTTCAACCTAGACAAAAGAGCTATCTGTTTTCCTATGGAAATCTGTAAAACTGAAAGAGACAGAATCTACAGTTGGCAGACATCACGCCAGTCTTCCTTAACAAAATTATCCAAGTGTGTAAACTTTTCTCGAAGTCTACTATACACGCCAGCTATTGGTAGTAAGGCACATTTAATGAATTTTAGGGAATCCCTAATAGCACCTGGGGTCTTATGCCAAGGCGCGAAGACAATAACGTTTTCCTGGCTGTCTCTTCTTTTGATTTATCCAGACACGCATTAGGTGTGCTAACTCATGAACATTTTCCGAAATTCATAAATGTGTGTTCTTTTCAAAATGATTGCTTAAGTAAGTTTGTAAAATTAATTACCATGCAACATAATTCTATAATAATTCCACTACTAAGTTGTATGAATCCCATCTTGTCTCATCTTAATACCGCATAAAAATGTACAGTTTAACCTACGCGGAAAATATACGGCTTGTAGTTGGGAAACTCTGAATGCAAGTGTAACGGCAGGTCGTGTTCAAAATTATCCAGAAATTGGGAGAATTTTTGAGAAACGAATTACAACCTTCCTTCGAGTACAAAATTGAAATAATGCGTAATTATTTGTTATAGAAATAAAATAAAAATGATTTTTTTCACGTTTTCCATAAAATGTAATTGAATGTAAAAAGACACCGAAAATCATCAAGAATAATTCATACTATTTAAAAAGTCAATTTTGACAGAGTATAATTTCTGCGTGCGGCCGAAAAGAAGTTATTTCGAAAGCCGGCATCCCGAGGCAACTGACTCATTATAGAATTATGCTGCAGAATAATTGCGATAACAGCCTTACTTAAGTAATATTTTCGAAACAAAAATGTATTTCGGAATTTCGGCTAACATTCCATGAGTTATCACACCGGAGCCATAAACTATAAAGTTGCTTTCCTGGACTTTCTTTCAAACAGAATCCAGAGCGGTGTATGCAAGACGACTCAGTATCGGAAACAACCGAGAAGCAGCTGATACTAACAGTTCGATTCCGGTTACTATGCTAAAGCCAAAAAAGGTCCTGCCACCCTCCTCCGCATAAAGAGATGCATGGCTATGGGCTAACTCCGGGTGTATGTTAAATAAAAAAGCCTAGTTGGACGTATCGGACAACGAAGGAGCGTCCTAAAGACTAAGAATGAATTATAACATTTCAGAGCCCTTTACTCCCAGCAACAGTCAAGCGAAACGGAAAGGACACATTTCGACCGGCGAGGGAGTGGTATTTGATAGTGATGGGCAAAAAGATGGTCTTGAATATGCGTTGTTCTATTATGACCGTATTTGCATCTTCATCGACTAAATCTCCGGTCATACGAAAATGCACATCAGTGAGAATATATTATTTTCTAAAAGGATGCCGAATAAGGGAGTGAGTTGGGGAGGAAACCTTGGTAAACTCCTGGTTCACATATATGACTTCCAAAATCTGCAGATCTACGAAGGACCGGTCTCAGAACAGATTTTCATTGTTCAAAAGTGAACGGATAAAATGTACTGTAGGTTGCCATTCGACTATTCTGACACACGAAATGCATTTGCCAAGTTAGGCCTACGTCGCTATTTTCGATTAATTATAATCTACAATAACCTCAAACTTCCGCCCCTTCTGTTCGTTTCGTTGCAGGCTCCTCTTGAATCGTTTTCTCACTGTCTTACGCTCTCTGCTTTCCACGGGGATTTAGCGACTTTTGAGGCTTGTGCTTAGGAAAAAATTAATCAATCATAAAACTCCTAAATTTTTTCGTCTGTGGAGCAACATTCGCACAAGGCCCGTATGCCGAAGCATTCCATCCCGGAATCCGCTCTTTTCCGGAAACGCGCTCGACTCGCTCTCTCTGACTGTCGCTGCGTCGGTCAACCAGCATACTTGCACAGACCAACAGAGATGGGGTGGTGGCCTGGTTTTCCTTTCGAAAGTGAACGTGTGGCCAATTAGTTGTAGCGCTGGGGACACCATGCACAGCCTGATGATTGACTGTCTGTGCGAGATTGACGGAAGTTAAAAATCTGTTTGGGGTTGTGTGGCAGACGAATAGCCCTCAGAACGGAAGTGCGGATCTTTGTCACAAAATTGGACTGCAAGATCTCCTATGAGGCTGCCAGCTACGAAGGTCTACGGGGAGGGGGGAAAGGGCTACTTCTGCCGCAGACAGGATGCACGTTTACGAAACTCGACGAGATTTAGTGATAGCAGCACAGAATTAAACTAAGGCCTTCATATACCGCCTCAGTTCGTCTTGGTACAATCACTTGTAGACTCTGCCGGTACGTGACATTCTTATAATGAAATATTATTAGGTATGATACAGGGACTTATGCCCATTAGACGTCGTTTATGACGATAAAACCTTGTAGGAGTTAAATGCCTAGAAAAAATAAATGTCAAGTCCAGAGGCTAGGTTAGTTTCCTCTCTCGCAACCCCTGATAGTAAAATGTCTGTTTATGGGACAAATTAATGTCTGCATATTTTGTGTGCGTCAGTTAATAGATGTTCGTCCTTAATTTATGGACAGATTATGCTTCTGATAGCAGACTCTGTTGAGTTGAGGCGAGATCAGATTTAATTTACGGTAAGTGTAATTTCTTCGACTTAAAACTAAAAACTTTAAATCGTTCCTGACTAATTTTCTCTACCGGGCCAATCTGACTCCAAGTCCCTGGTAATTGTCCGTTAGGAGCTTTTATGCCTTAAGCGACTCCGACATGTCTACATAATTACTAACTGCACACGGAATACGCATGTCTCCTTAACGAACTAGTCGGTGAAACAGTCTCAAAATGCCTGCTCGGTGTTGGATTCCTTCCGTAGTAGAATACCGATTTTACTTAACAATCAAATTGACCATGTCCCGCGAGATTACTAACACTACGCAAGGAAACCTGCGAAAATTATTCCGGCGGGCTGTAAGCCCCCTTCACCATGACAACGATGTTTTCATGTTTTTGACACGAGGTTCAACCATTTCTGGCCATGAGGTACGATCGGAGAGTGATCGTACGTTGTATTTCGCGATGAAACTTTAGTATTCACTGTCAACTATGACTCGTACCTTCTTTATTTTAAAGTATTTAATCTGAAGCTTTTGAACTATTGGAAACCGTGTTCTCAAAATATTGCAAAGGACCTTATTTCCGGACTGTGCTAGCGATATCCTACGCAATAATGTAGGAGGATGATCAATTGGCGTTGTTCAATTGCTGTAGGTACACTAACTCATGAAATGTCAACCGAGATTTCGAAATGAGTTTTCGTTTCAAAAAGATTAATTAAGTAGAGTTGTAAAACCAGCCAGCCTTCAACATAATTCTATAATACTTCATTTACCTCAGGACGCCGACGTTCGAATGAATTTCCTTCCGGCTGCATTCAAAAACTAAACTTTGTAAAAAATGGCTACTAATGTAGCATGCACTTCTCCCTTTGATTTTCAATGCCTTCAAAAGTCCAATTATATTTCATAAAAAACACGCATAGAAATATTCATTCTTTCGTTCATTCGCTAGAAAATTATTACTTCTTCCATTCTTATACTCAAAGGAATGGTGGAATTTGGTTTTCGAAAACGTTTCCAATTCCCGAATAATTTTGAAGCCGCTCTACCGTTACACTTGGATTTAGGGTTTTAAAAATGCAAACCATCTATTTTCCGCGTACGGAAAACTACACATTTCTCTACGGTAATAAAGGGGGACCATGTAGGGTTAATAAAATTTAACAGTGGATTTGATCCATATTGTTTACTGTACAAGTCACATTAGTAAATGCAGAGACATGACGTTTTACGAACGGCAATTTCATGGTATTTAAAAGTGCCACAATTTGAAACTTTTTTAAAACCGAATCGTGTCGTTCCTCCGTGTATAAAATTAGAAAAATACGTACTTATCTACCGAATGAGTGAAAGAATGAATATTTTTACACATGTTTTCCGTGAACATTTAGGGATATCGAAAATCAATGAGAAAAGTTCATGCTACATAAGTAGTCATTTTTGAAATGTTAGTTTTAAAATGCAGCCAAAAGGAAGTTCATTCGAAAGCCGGCATCTTGAGGTAGTGGAAATATTACAGAATTATGCTGCAGGCTGACTAGTTTTACAGCTCTACTTAATTAATCTTTTCTAAGTGAAAACGCATATTGGGATTTTGGTTGACATTTCATGAGTTAGCCCATCTACTCTAAGCTCTGATAAGAGCATATCTACCGCTGGCCCAGGTGTGATCCAGAGCTCTAGCCACAGGTGGGTTTCATACGCCCAGCCGAAATAACTGATTCTGCCTGCACTGCCGAACAGTCAACCCTGGTGTTGCAGTTTGTTTTCCGAAGACATCACCCTTAATCATTCAACCCCTTTCAAAGTATTGCTTATACTGACTTAGTAGGGCGTGTGGCATATTTCCTGACAGTCAGCATCACAGCCGGCTTTCAAAGTAGGCATGACTGATTGCACATTCTTAGGTGCTGCAGGCCTGTTTTAGCTAGAACGCGGCGCATTGCAACAGGTGAACTTACAGCTCACCAAAATGCGCACTCACGGCAGAGGATTTTCTCTAGGGAGCGGTCTGCCAAGTGCCTTAAGTTAATTTCGTCTGCCCGTCGACAGACCCAACTCGTGTGTACGACTGCCTGAAGGGTGTAGGGGGGAGGGCAGTATTCGCGGCCACAAAGTAACACTTGTGTGTCCTCCCTAAACGTCTTCTCCCGGACCCTCTGCTGAGTACTAAGATTGGGAAAACAGTTGACGCGAAAACACTCACCCTCCTCCTCTGTGTGTGTTTATCGCCGGAGAAGCATTATTTGCACAGGAGCAAGACAGGAGTAAAAATGCACTGGTCAACGTGCTTTCGCTGGGCAGTTCTAGGGACTGAATACAGAACAATCTGGTTTTGAAAACACCTCGGGACGCCTTAGGAGCAAAGTGGGTAAGGCTCTTAGACACCAGGTTTGGACCGAAAAACAAATTGCTGGTTATCCATTAGACAGAAAAAAGGCATCCTATGGAATGCAGTCACTTCGTAGGTTTTGGTGCATAAGAGTTGTCGTGTGTGTGCTTTTATCCTTCTGTGTTACCAAGCTCTGTGACAAACAGAAATCAGTATGGAGTTTTGGAAAAACATGTTCATGGAAATTCGCTGCGTTACTTAGCAGCGTGCTCAATAGAATGGCGTGCACAGAGGCGCCGACTTGCGCATGAATTGGTTTGTAGTGATAGCAGACTTGCGCTGTATCTGACGCGCTATCTCTTCTTCTTTTCTCCCAGACCTGGTGGCAAAATTAACTCACGACGAGCGGAGGCAGATTGGGACGTATACAGGCAAATATAGCTGTACTTATCAGACATGGGATATGTAAAAACGCTGAGTTAGGCGTGAGCATCGCTCATCATCCGACGGCCACCATGCGTAGCAGGATCATGTAAATGAAGGATCGGCTGGACTCAGGTGAGCAGTCGGTCGTAGTCTATCAAATCCCGTGCGATAACTGTCCTTGCTACTACACAGGCCAGACAGGACGACGTCTCAGCTCACGAATGCTTAAGCACAAACGGGCCGTTCGGAGAGGCGGCCCATCATCTCAAGTCGCCACTCACACGCTGGAGGAAGGCCATGAGTTGGACTCCGCCAACACACGGATATTGGAGTGAGCCTGCAACAAGACGGGCGAGAATTGTTGCAGGCGTGGGTGTCGGCCACCAACTCTATCAATAGACACATTGATTTGCCTGCGTTTTACCACGCGCTCCGCCCTTTCAGCCAGATGGCGCAGCTTAAATCGCCGGGAGACCATTGTGGACCAGGCGGCACAAACCAGACCTAGCCACTGACGCAGTCTCTCCCGCTCGACACAGCGATCTAAATGTTCACACGTTGCTGCACTCTAGCAGTCTCTGATGATGAACTCCCGTTCGATTTCGAAAGCTAAGGCCAATAAATCTACCATCCCAGTGATCCTGCTTTCGTCTCCTTTTTAACTAACCTAGTCCTTTTGAAGGTTCGACATACGCGTCGCGATATGTTATAGGTTTGACAATAAATTACACTTACCTGATTGTTTTCGTTTTCCACCTGCTGGGCAAATCCAATAAGTGCATGTCAAAATTACGTCAAACTGCAAGTATCGGCGCAAACCAATCGGCGGCAGCCAAGGTTTTTATCCGCATGCTACAGTATAACTGTCAAGTGTCTGCCTCCTTCATGCTTAAACCATCAAAACGTTGTTAAGTCAGGGGCAAAACTGTTTTCTTCCACATTTTTAATCAAAAATGCAAGTCTACAGACCATTTTTGCCACCCCTACTAGTCGCATTGCTCACCAATGAATTGCAAAATACATCCGTGAGATATCAAAGAACAGAAAATTATAACAGAAATGCTGTTGAGCCAGTTTAAGGCGAACGATGAGGAGAAAATTCGTTTTGAGGTCATTGTGCCAAATTTACCGAACTCCTTTAATAAACCATTTAGTGCGTCTGACTGGTTGGCCAGATTAGAAGTTACTGCGACTGTCAAATTGGACTGCATCTAGCTGGCAAAATTCTTTTGGCATCTCAGTAGATTTCTAAGACAATAGCCTGATCGCAGTGTTCAGCCCCTTTTTCATTGGCAAGATCAAACGGGCGTAGTGTACAACTTTACTTCGGAAAAAGATAATTAATTTATGCGGATGATCAAGCTGGCTTCCACTGCAGATTAACTGGAGCGGAGGTTTATTAGATTTGCATCGACGATTGCCCTCAAAATATCCCAGCGTAAAGTTGGAAAACTCAAAGCTAATGGCAAAAAGATGTGTTTTAGCCCTAAGTCCATAAAACCGTCCTCAAACCATGCAGTTTTCCAGCACAGTCAAACCTATGCATTATTGTCTTCCATTAATTTCTTAACGGTAGTATGCTAAGTAAGACAGCTTGATAAGTCCAAACGTTTTTTTACTGATTCCGAGTCATTTTAATTGCTATTACTTTGTTCTTTAGCGTAGAGAAATCAATAAAAAAATCACAGTATTTTTTATTTACACTTTTTGTTTATTATACATTCTGTCTTGTCACAAATCAGCATCTGTAACTAAAAAACAGGAATTTAAGCAATCGTAATCTTGGTATATTAGTAAATATACTTTTGAGCACAAGCATGTTACTTTTCCTGGGCTTGGGGATACTTCACTAAACCATACACCTCTTTGCGTATCGTGCAGTCTATGGAAAATACGGACCTCACAGTTCTGGGAGATACGAAACGACTTCGTTAATGCATGTGTACAATATTCATGAGAATGTGTAAGAGCGCAGGAACATTTTCCACAATGTGCAAAATTAGCGTTTCAAAAAACTCAAATCCTGGTTATCTCAGCAATGTGCACACTTCAATCAACAGACTAACTCTTACGATCTATCTAAATCCTATCGATAAATCATTTCAGTCTTTAAATGAAGCCCAGAGCACCTAGTTGCCACATAACTGTCAATGAAGTTTGATTGATATTATTTCGTTGTGTTATTCCGCAATCTGAGTTTGGTCGCTGATGTGACATGTTTCGGAAAACATTCATAAATTGACATGAAGTAATTGTCTGCTCATTTAAATGTTGGCCTTAGCATGAGTATCTTGACGCTGTGTGTCCCCTGCAAAACTGCTTTTTACACCAACAGCAGGCATAGTACTTCTGCTCCCAAACTGGTTCCATCTAATTCTCCCTCTTATTGTTCACGAAACCAGCACGCGATAGTTTCCAAAAAGAAGGCTGTTTTTGTTGCTTAGCAAAGGTACTTTCAGACTCACAACGGGCCAGAAATTGTAGCGTTATGAAAGTTTGGGTTTTGTTTTTGCCAGAAGATGATTCTGTTACTGCTACAATCTATTTGTAGCAGCATTTAACTGTGTGCAGTCTGTTTTTGTGTCTCATCCAAATTGCTGAGTACTTTCTTTGGCTAGGTCCAGCAATTAGATATGAGTTTAAAAGAATTACTTTGTGTTGTTGACCGCAGAATGATGAAGGCGATTATTTTGTCCCAATTGGTCTAGAATTATGCTAAACTAGGTAATGCCCTGCCTTTCACGTAGAACAGCACGCAAAACAGCTCTGTTGGGAAAATACTTTGTTTTAGTTTGAACAGACGTCGTTGGTACGAATATTTTTCAGTTCGCAAATGCTTCACTAGGTCACACGTTGCTGGCGAAGCAGCTGGTTACGTGAAAATTTATATTTTCCGAAACTGCGCCTTTTGTGAACAGGGGTAAAGTTAAAATTTTAGGTGCTGCATGCATATAAGCAGTTGACAAACATTTGCTGTGACAAAAGGCGATTCGAGATTTAAGTTTATTGCCCAGTCTTACACATATACCCGCCAATGGACTAACCTTAAAGCGGCATAAATCAGATGAAATGGGGCTGCTTCCTTCACTGCGCACTTAAAACATTCCCCCTCAAATAAACATTTACCGATAGATATGTCAATTGAGTTACTTTGCTTGTCCGCATGCCTCTAAATCAATGTCCTGGGATGTGCGACGGCTAAATGCGTCTGCCCTCTTCTCTGCCATAACCGTCCCAGCCTCAACGTTCAGCAATTTCCATATTTTTTCGGCCGTGTTGGCGTACGCGTACATGACTCATAATAAGAATTTGGGGAGGAACATAGGGCCTTACTTACCTATTCCTCTGCCATGAACTCCTTACAAAGCTGCCTGCGCTGGGGAGTTTAGATCAGTCTCTAGTTCTCTGCTTTCATTCTGAGAAAGCTGTAAAGTTAATTGGACGACGTGCTGTCGGCCAATCCCCTGGCTCACCTGGCCCACCTGTCCACTGACGACTGATAACCTCCACACGCACACCGTAACGACGGCATGTGTCCTGCCTTCCAGAGACTTTCTCACCTGATGTATAGGGATGAAAAGGAACAGCAAACATGTTTAGTGTAGGAAAGTTGAAAAGAGGTAGTTGTTAGTGTGTTAGGGAGAAGGAGTGCAACAAAGAACATAAAAGACAGTAAAACAGCAGCAGCAAGCATGACAATGGACATGCAGAAGGAGCGGGGTGAATTTTCAAGGCGACTTTGCACTAAGAGTAGGCGGCAGGCCATTTGCGGAATCCGTAATGTTTATTTAAAAAAAGTATTGGAAGATAGACATCCCAAGTAATCTAGGTAGAAATAAAAAGGGTTCTATGAGACAAGAAGCTT
>CACRXP010000406.1:0-73006 GCA_902702965.1 Spirometra erinaceieuropaei | reverse complement strand
TGGCGTCTGCGCTGGTAGGCAGCCACCATGTGTGTCAGTCTGATCTGATTGACTCCTTTCTCTTTAATGTTTCGTTGAGGTTTCTGTACACGGCATCAAAGTCGATCTGCCGGTTGATGTATGATTTATCGGAGTGTATTGCCTCAAGGAATTCTCGGCCTTTCTTGAAGGGGCAGGTAGCGACGATGCGAGCCTTGTCCAAAGCGAAGGTGTGCCCGGTGTCCAGAGTATGCATGGCCACTTGGGACAGATGGTCTCGCCTCTTTACTGCCAAATGATGTTCATGGATGCGTGTTGAGGCGGATTTTCCATGTTTGACCGAAATAAACGACAGCACATGCATCACACAGGACTGTATATGCACACAATTAAGAGACTGTTGCGGAAAGCACAGCACTCATAAGACCATTAGGAATTATTTGCGCTTAATAGACCCTTCGCACCCACTACTGCAATGATAATAGGCTTGTGACTCCTAATCCTAAGGGTTTTTCGAGATTCTCAGACAGTCGGTAAACGTGAACTTGTGTCTCAAATGATTCCATACCTTACCCGAATTCTCTGTACGCAACCAAGTCGGGTTCAAATCCATTTTGTCGCATTAACACATCTGCCACCGTCTTTGTGCTATGACCTGTTTGTCATGACAAATAATTTAAAGAAAGGCCATCAAGGTCCGTCTGTCTTTACTAATAGATCTTTTTTGCTACAGTCAATGTGGCACTCCCATCACAGTGTGGGATCCGGGCCAGGCGTTGGCGGCACGCCCAGGTGCGGCTTCGGTCGTGCCAGTCTCCAAATCTCTCTTGTGTTGGTTGCAATCCTGGTTATTTGTTGTGTGGACCAGGGGATGCGGTGGAACGCCAAGGTGAGGATCCGTCCGAGCCATCCACCTGTGGCCTCTCTCTTCTCCGGTCTTCTTGACTCTGTCTTGACACCGGGCTCGGGCGAGGTAGGAGGAGACAGTGTAGGTAGATGCTACGCAAGTCTATCGGCACTATAAACCCCTGCGTAAGTCACCGTCCCTGCTCCCATTGCTGCTGCAACTGTGGGGCACACGGTGGACATCATCGAAACCGATGGTCGAACTGTCTCATTCAACAAGTCTGAGGGGTGCAAACATTACCACCGAAATGTTGCTTGCGCACGACATCCTCACTGTAACCAATGTGATCTGATTTAAGTCCAGGGTAGTTATCTCTAATCTGCAATCGAAAAGTTCTTACGTTCAATAAAAAGATCTGAATATTTAAAAGATTTTGCAGCGTAAAGAAAGTGCCATTAACGTGCGCTGTTAGTAACAAATTCCGACAAATGTTAAATTTTAGTTTACTTCTACTTTTCCAGCGCCAAGCGCTTCATCGGCAGACTGCAGCTTGGCAGGAGTCCCTGCGCTACCGGATACCCAATTTGGATGGACTCGGTGGACTCCGTCGACTGACTCTGAACGATAATCCAGACATCTCGGACGCCGGTGCCGTTCATTTGGCCGAGGCCCTACGTGATGACCTCTGGGTTAAGGCTGTGGATCTGCAGAACTGTAGTGTGAGTAATGTTGGTGCGCTCGCATGGCTGGGCATCCTTTCACAGGCGAAAAACGAGACCTCGACAGACTGCAGCATCACGATTGCTGAGGGCGGCAATCGCAGCTTGATGGTCCTCGATCTACGACGTAACGGGCAAATCGGTAGAGTTACTTCTGGGTTCACTCCTTATATTCTATGCCTTTCGACCTGATGCTTTGTCAAATAGCAGCCATTCTTACTTAGGCAATGTATGTCATCTTAATTTCGCTATTGTTGTTAGCCGGTATCAATGCTGACGGTTTTCATTACTCAACTGCCAACTGGCATTCGGGTAACCAAAGTTAACATAGAGACGTTTTTTGCTGATTATGTTATTTATTTTGAAATTGCACTGTCATTCTTTTAAGCGTATCATCCCGATGGGGCATATGCTTTATGTTTTAATAGGTCGCCATTATGATCTTCCTTTAAAAATCGACTTTATACATTTCCCATTTTGTGATCGAAATTTAATTTGGGGGAAAAGTTTTCGAAAATAACTTTCCCCATCAGAAAACAAACCAAAGCTAGAATTTACCACAACAACTAAAGTCCAGGAAGTGATACATGCCGTTGGAATTGTATCCCAGTTGTTGACAGCTTTGCTACGACTAAGAAGGCACTATAAACTGAGCCAGACCACATTAGCGGTCTCGCTTGAAAACTAATCGTATCTCATCATAAATATGTTTACTAACATTGCTACTTTCGGTTTTTTAGTTTCTTCACTTGTTAATTGCTGACTCAGGGTGTATCAGTCTACTGATCCTTTCGAATGGTATCCTCTCTTTATTCGAGAATAATACTTAAAGTAGGTGCACTTACTCATGAAATGTTAACCGGAATTCTGAAATGCGTTTTCGATTCGAAAAAAGTAACTAAATACGGTTCTAAAACTACTCAGCCTGCAACATATTTCTATCATAATTTAATTTCTTACCGATGCCAGCTTTCTAACGAACTTCATTTTGGCTGCATGCGAAAACAACACTGTACAAAATAACTACATATGTAGCATGGATTTTTCTCAATGATTTTAAATGTCCCCTAAAAGTCCAAGTATATTTCATGGAAAACATGCATAAAAATATTCAATCTTTTGCTCACTCTATAGACATTTACGCCTTCTTCTAATTTCATACTAGAAGGCGGGATAATTCAGTTTTCAAAAAAGCCTCTAATCGTGGGACTTTTAAATATCGTGAAATGGCCGTTCGTAAAACCTCATGTCTCTGCATTTGCCAATCTGGCTTGCAAAGCTAACAATATGGATCAAATTCACTGCTTAGTTTTATGAACCCAAATTATCCCCCTTTATTATGGCAGAGAAATGTGTGGTTTTCTGTACGCGGAAAATATACGGTTTGTAGTTTAGAAACCCTGAATGCAAGCGTAGCGGCAGAGCGAGTTTAAAATTATTCGGGATTTGGAAAAGGTTTTAATTCCGTATATTACTCTTCTTTCGTGTATAAGATAGAAAAAAGACCTAATTGACTACTGAGTGAGTAAAATAATGAATACATTTATGCATGTTTTCCATGAAATATAATTGGACTTTTAGGGTCAGCGAAAATCTGTGAGAAAATGCATGTTACGTACGTAGTCATTTTTACAGAGTATAGTTCTTGCATGCAGCAGAAAATAGGTTTGTCCAAAAGCCGACATCCTGAGGTAACTGAAATATTATAGAATTATTTTGCGGGCTGATTAGTTTTACAACTCTATTTAATTAATCTTTTCTCTACAAAAACGCATTTTAGAATTACTGTTGCCATTTCATGAGTTAGCCCGCCTACTGTACTATTAAATCGTCTAATGATTACGGGAAACTTGAAGCCTCAGTCTCTTAACGTCCACGTGACGTTTCCATACTGTTTAAAATGACGGTTTTTTGTAAAGTTCTCACATTTTCTTCAGCGCTTTTATGAAGAATTTGACAATGCAAGTAAAAATATCTTAATATTTCGTACGCAGGCTATTAAAAAATGTCGAAATAAATGCTTAAATTGCGACTATATTTAATGAAGTAAAACCATCCTCTATGTTCACGTTTAAGAGATCGTTGTTGCTTAAAAATGGCCATGTTTTTATCAGCTCTCTCCGGGAAAAGTGGTCGTCTCTGTAGTACACGCTGGTGGGCGTAAAATTTCACATAATTGACTCCGAAATTAGATAGCATTTGTGCGTGTTTGCAATTTCGCGGGTCACGGAACTTCACAATCGAGAGCTTTCCTGTCGCAATGTGTGGATACCATTACCAGATTTTGCTCCCTAAACTTAGTACAACTTCTCCTATTAAAATATTCTCTTTGAGAGCTTTCTGCTGTTTTCGAAGCACGCATTGGTCAGCTGTGACTTCGAATGACAGGGCACTGATTTACTATCACAGAGCACGTAGGTTGTCACGTAATTGACAGTTTTGCTTAGTAAAATTAGCCCCATGTCCAAAGAAGGGTTGATCACGGTAGATATTTCATTCACGTCAAGATACCAAAGTTTGAATGAATTTCTTATGAGCTTTTTCTATAAACTAAATTCCATAAAAAATATCTCCCTGGGTAGCATTAAGTTTTCTAATTAATTTATGATGCCCTTATTAAAGTCAAATATATTTTAGGAAAAACATGTACAAAAATAATATAAAATAAAATAAATAATAATAAATAAATAATAATGGAAGAGAATATACGCATCCCAGGTTCTTGTTTAGAAAAAGGCGAAGGCACAGTGATCGTGCCTTCGCCTTCTTATAAATAATAATATAAAATAAATAATAAATAAATAAATAAAATAAATAAATAATAAATCAAAATAAATAATAATAAATAAATAATAATAAATAAATAATAATAAAATAATATAATATAATATAAAATAATCTTTATTTTAAGCGTTTATTTGCAGATTATGTCTTCTGTAAATTGTGAATTTTGAGAAAGAATATCTTTCGGTTTAAAACACTTTCTCGATCCCTAAATAATTTCGGACTCGACCTGCCGTTTTACTCGCATTCAGAGTTTCCCAATTTCAAACTATATACTTTCCATGCAAGGGGAATCTATGCTTCCATATGTTTTAAGAAAAAAACATATAAGGTTCAGAACATTTTGTTATAGGTATTGACCTTGTTGTCCGCTTTATAGGCAACATTAATAAATGTGCTGCTGCGATACCGTAAGATTGGACTTTTCGCGGTATTGGTAAATTTCATAAAAAGAAACATCTTTAAAGCCGAAAGATATTCCCTGTTGTTTGCTACAAAATAATAAAGGAGCAGAATATTTTGTATATTTTCTGCATAGATATATTTGAATTTATATGGGAATCGATGAATTATGATAAAATTCATACTACTCAAGCAGCCACTTTTTGCGGAATGTAGTTTACACGGACGGTCGATAATGAGTACGTTCGAAAGCAGATATCCTGACGTGGTTGCAACAGGATAATTAGCAAAAACCCCTAATTAAAAATTATTTTCGACTAAAAACGCATCCGAAAATTTCGGTGTTGCGTCAAACTGCCACTGAGCATCCATTTTCCCGTCGTTATTTTAGCCTTAGTGCTGACACCAATTCACTTAGTCCTTTTAACACTAGCCCCCAATCCTAAGCCCCTTTGTAATTATGTGGAAGGCTGCCTGTCATACGGGGATACATATCCCCTTACTCCACCCAAAGAAGTACTATTACTTGCGACTGTCTCTGATGATGACTTCGACTGAAAATCCGAAATGTCAGGTCAATAAACGTCTTGTTCCAGTGATCGCATCTTCTTCCTCTTCTAAAGTACTCTTATTCATGTCCTGCATTAGGGGGATTAGTGTCTGCAGCCACCCCACCCAGGGACCTAGGATTCTTGGTCGTCAACTATCTCGGACGATGTTGCGACCCGAATCATCAAGACCTATACCTTTTTATTAGACGACATTATGTTAACTGGCCTGTAAAACGGTCATATCTGACGTTTATTTTACTCTTCTAACTTACGACTTAATCCAGGGGGTTGGGTTTTTCCACCTTTTAGCCAAAGATCTTCTGCGAGTGATAACAGAACGCGTGCTGCTAAATTCCCATGGAAAACAAACTCAGGTAGGCTACTTTGACAAACGTTTTTTTTCGCCGGACACCGTACTGGACTCTGTGCCTCCACTGATATTCCTCTTACAACAGTGTTTTGCGTATTAAAAAGCACTTTGTTTTGTTGTGATAAGAGTATAAAATATGGTTGTTTTCGGCACCTCTTCCCGCATTACAGTTAGTCTTGCGTCAAGTTCCAGGAGGGGTAAGGGTAAGCTTCATGAAGGTTAAAGCTAAGGTTAGAGTTAGGGTGCGGGACTACGTTTCTCCCCGGAATTTAGCTCAAGGCCATCTGTAGTACGTGAAAAGGTGTCTTTATACCCGTGTCCAAGTAGTATTTTTCTACTGAAGGCTGACCTGTTTTTTCTGCAATCAATTTAGTGCTTTATTTCCACCCTTTCATGATCGCGGCTTTGCGACCTTTACCAGGCAAACCGTTTTAGGCATGCGCCTCACGTATAACTCCCCATAAAAGAATAAAACCTAATGCATACACCTTTGGTGTAGATTGCCTAGCGGCCTTCAGAAAAAAACCAGTTGGAGAATAAGCCTACTGGGACTTCTTGCGAATAGTCATTCGCGGAACAACGGCGGCAGACTAATCTGAGAACGGAAGATTTAGATCTGGCACGCCGCCTGTCCCATGAAATCTGCAAGGGCCCTGCGTGACAGCATTACGACATGGCGATGTGAATATCCATTAGACAGGTTCTTTTGTCATCGGCGGGCGTCTGTTGGGGTTCGACTGGACTGACCATTCCGCGGTACGTCATCAAAACAAATTGGGCCGCCTAGGTCGGTTATAAGGCAAGCGTTGGCCTTTACAGGGACAGAAATTCCTGTTTGTCACCAGCAGGTCATGCGTAGAGGATCGTTTTGCTATCTGCAAACACAGACAACTCTGAAAAGCGCCATAAAGCAAACAAATTAATTCAAATCAGACTTTAGATATGGGCTTCGTACCCACTCGGTAGTTGAATTCCAAAGTTAGGTTGAATCAGAAGCTAGCTACGGAAAATGTGACTTTAAGTCGACAGACAGAATAGCGATTCGACAGCTGGCGATAACTATTTTGGGTCGGAAAACGTAGTCGATGTTTTTAAGTCAGAATTTAACAGATGCTCCTCATTCTGAAGGAATCGACTGGCGTAAGAATTTTACATTAAAAGTACTGGCTAGATTACTGTTTGTAGCCAGGAATGGGCAGGCGGACGGCGACCTTAACCCTAACTCTAACCTCAACCCTAAACGTTAACCGTTAACCCTAACGGCAACCCTAACCGAAATCGTAAACGTAACCGTAGCCCTTAGACATAGCCGTAACTGAAAGACCTAACCGTAATACTGAATTCTAATCGTACTCCCAAACCCTAACCGTTACTCGAAAACCTAAGCCTAAAGGCATAACCCTAACACGAAAATCGGAAACCACTAACTGGTACCCTAATCCAAACCTCAGACGTAAAACGGAAGCCAAATGGGTCAGATGTGATTATGGAACTCAACAATATAGCTCAAACAAACAAACCCCCTGCCACCTCTAATACGGGTCCTGGTTACCAACTGCGATCTAGACAAAATACTTTGTCAAAAATTACGATGAACAAGATCCGGGTAATATAAACCGCAGAGTACCTTCGATTACTGCTTAAAAATGAATCAGTTGCGAATTTTACCCCATAAACAAGGTATGTTCCGTATTAAGTTAGCAAAAAATGTACCAACACGTCGATAGTTTGTAAATACCATTCACGCGTAAGTCTAATTATATTCTCTGAGGCTTTTTAATTTTCTGGTTTCTCACGAAGACAGAAAATATGGGTATATAACAATTTTATAGGAATACTCGCTTACTGTTATTTGGAGCCGTCAATGAAAAATCATGCAATGTTTTTATGATTATGTTTGTCACATGCGACAAACGGCATTTAAGAACATAAATTATGTACTTTGCTCACGAAATCTGACCTTAGCCAACGATGTTCGAAAAAACTGACTAACCCAGTATACTCCGAAACATGCGTTTGTTTAATCGCCAAATGCACCAGATTTCGCGCCCATCTGCCTCTGAAGATTGCAAAATCACATTTTTTGCATCTATTTCACATAACCCATTAATTAGAGTGTAGAAATATTTGGTTCTCTGCTTTTGCTCACCTCAGAGATTTCTGCCATAAGGTACTGACAAAAGCACAGACGCCTATAATTACACTGTCGAAAGTCGAGTTTAATAAATAACCAATGACTGAAATTTTCAAATATTCCAACATTTGCAGGTCGTTAAAATCGGACGCGGATGAAGAAGCTACACATCGCAATCATTACAGCGTCAGTTCTTTGGCGAAAGATGTTTGACTTTCAGTACTTCACATGAAGAAACTTCGTTTTATTAGTTTTTAATGCTAGGCCACCTTAATGTTGTACACTTCTCCACCATTCTCATAAGGCGACTTGGTCTGGATATGAATTCGGACTAGCGGGGCTTGCCCCGCGTCGTTAAGAAGAGGACGATGGACGGGGAAGTATTGAGTGAGATTAAGCTTGTTACACGATCACTCAGGCTACCTCTCAAATATGGAATCTTTCACAGTCTGGAAAATCAGTCCTCTGGACAACCACCCAGGGTCGTTTATCCCTGGGAAGTTATTTTGTTTTCAAATTTCAGATGCTCCAACCGAAACCGTTAGGAGCGGATATAAGTTGCAATGGCTGATGATGAATGCCAGATCAGGTGTACGTTCTTTGCGACAAATATAAATCGCACGCGCATAAATTGAAACCTACAATGGAAAAAGGAGAAAGACCAAGACTTCCTATTCAGCCCCGAATGGTGTTTGCGCAGTGGTAATTCTTTCGGACTGACTGATAAGTGGTTAGATTGCTGTAACAGCAGACTCGTGTTGGAAGGAAAAACGATCCGAACTATAGGTGATATTCTATAGACGCGAATGTCGAGGAAGATTTATTTCAGTCCTTAAATACAATCGCTCGTGGAAGAGATTATTCAGATATCTTCGCAACATTATTCAGCTTAATATAAGGACTTCAGGAATGAACATTTACGATTTTGCTGTCTTTAAATGGGACCTGCATAGAAGGTATACGTTTCCACAGTTCCTTCTTTATTTACATTTTACAGATTAGTTCTTTAAGAAAAGCCTTGTACGTGAAGTTCAGTCGCATTTTAAGTCTACAGATTGTGTTTTTTGTTTGCAGATGTTAATAGTTGTATACCTGAGAATGCTCCGTGTCATTCACACGGAAAGCATAAGAAGTTAATTTAAAACGCATAAGCAGATCAGCAATTTGCAAAAAATCGCCAACATTTGTCATTGGTTCATGACTACTAAATTACGGATATCGCACACTGAAAGTCAGTTCTATAATTACTAGATAGTCGTCGAGTATTTATTCCAAATAAAAGCAAAAACTGGCAGACAGAAGGATTCGCTAGCATAAGAAACTTTTTGGATTTCACACCCACGCTAAAGAATTACTGAACGGTCAGCTGAGGCCTTTGAAGTCCACTTTCTGCTTCGTGAACTTTGTCTCTAACGCGGAATTCCTATAAATATGTCCAAACCGCTTTGCAAACAATTAAATGGAATTCACGGATTGTACTTGTACAAAAAATAGTTAATGACGTTATAATTACGCTGCAAATTACCTTTAAGAGCGCTTAAAAGTCAATCTAGATCCAATAGCCTGTTTTATGGGATAAGAATCTGTCTGGTTTCATAAGTAAGTTACACCCAGAAAATGCAGTATTCAGTCAGTGCAAAGCTGTGAACACATTTTGGCGTTTGTAATAATTAACGTCTATTTCTCAGAAAGGATGTATGGTTAACTAGCATATATGCGTTTATTACGGAGTTTGCAAACTGACATTGTTGTATTTGGAGGTTGTTAAGGGGTAACTGTTGAGCTAAAAATGTAACCATAGTCATTTTTGAAAAGCACGTTTAATTCAATTATCCACTAGCAACTAGTATAAATATAAAATATGCGGCGGTTCTTGATGTTCTCTTGGTTTATAAGTGACCAAATATACTTCTTTTTAAGACATAAACACAAACGGAAACTTGTTGTCGAATCTCCGTGAAAAGGAAAGGCACACGTTTTGCTTCGGGAAGTAAAAAATGTCCAGGTTTCCTCAAGTTTCGAATTATTAAATTCATTCAGATGGGTAGGTTCAGGAGAACGTGTTTGACCTCGGAGAGTTTAAAAGAAATGTATTTCTAGACAAACTTTTTAGGAATATAGATACGCCTAAACAATTACAAAAAATTCTTCCAAAATACACATATAAAACACATGGGGATTCTTTTTAAGGTAGCTTACGATGTGGTTAGTACGGATTCACCCAGCCCTCAACACTTTCTCTTGTGGAGATTGCGCTGATATGGCGATTTCTGACTATTTCCATAAAAAATCTCGCGGAAAAAACCTTTCCTTTTTATGGAGTATTCAGTGAACACTCCAAGAACTTTTTAGAAAATTCCATTTTTAAGCACTTTTTTTAAAAAAAAACTTGGAAGTTGGGACGTTTGAAAAGTGTCTGATGAGTAGACTATAAAATGCCTTTTTGCCGAGTGGATTCGGTCGGTATCCTGAAACTTCAAAAACGGGCATTCAGAATGATACCGTCAAAGATTTTCATGCAAATGACCGCATAATCTTTTGTAAAACGAAACAGCGTTTGCGTATTCCCGCGGGCACAACTCGATGTTTATCATCATCATCATCATCATCATCATGAGAGGTGAACAGAAACTTCAATCTGTTCCCTCTCCTCTCCCAGAAAAAAGCCTCCTGGCTTAAGGTCCGGTCTGCTGATAGTGCAATTTCGCATCAGGTTATCTCCTGAGGTCCATTGCGCACCTGCGGGGATATACAAGATGCGAGGAGGTAAAATAAATGAGTTTTCGTCTTTAGGCACGATGATTTACAACTCGAGGAAAACGCAACTGTTGCTGCCGACGATGGCACAGTTCTCGGATAGAGGCGGTCTTCAGCGCATTTTTGGCCTTCTGAGAACACCTGCCAGAAATCCAACCAGAAAACCGTCCTCCCGTTGGCTTTCATTTTGTAATTTTGCCCAAACCGTGTCTACATTATCCTTAGTCAAATACGGCACGTCTGGCTACTTTCGCACGGACTGAAGGGAATTATGTGGGGTTTTGTCATCTACCCGCATACTTTTTATCCTCCTGATCAGAATCGCGGGCGTTTTCTTTGAATACTGAAAGCCTCGTTGCCAGTTAACAGTACTACTGTGCAGACTGACAGGAACCATTACATACTGTTTGCCAATGGAGAGACTGATGTCGAAACCACCTGTGCCATAGGTGGGTGGTAATGTTCAATTATTTTTACAAAAGCTGACGATGCTCTGAATGCATTCTGGACTGAATTCTCTTAGAGAACGCGCCTTAGACAAACGTCCCGGGCAGAGATGATGTCCGACAAAATCCATAGACTGATGATTGCTTTTGCAATTTCTCCTCTAAGAAATATCGGTCAACAAGCCATCACCTATAGTCATATGATCGCAATTGTCCTAAGCCGACTTCTTCCTTTTGAGCGAAGCGTGTTTCTTTTTGGAAACTGACATACCTACAATGCAATGTAAGACGATCTCCTGTGCTTTCACCATTCGTACCGCAATACACAAAATTGTAACGCCTCCCTTAAGAAATTTATTTTTTAAAGCAACTTTTAATTATGTTGGTCTGATTTGCGTACGTTCACCGTTAACTCCAGTATGGGCGCAGTCTTTTTAGTCTGAGAATACCATTCCCTGTTTGAAGTTAACTATACTCAATTCTACGATTTGATTAAATCTGCATTAATATTTCTATTCCACTGAACGCTGGCTAATACATTTGCGTGAGTGCTTGCAATGCAACTCATGGGGAAACAACTTTATTTTAATGTGGTAAAAGCTTAAAATATATAGCACAAGACCCACGTGTCTTTGAAAGTCTTAATTTTGCGTAGTTTTCTATATCTGTTGCGACTAACCACAAAATGACCGGGATTTGGGAGTCATTCAGATCAAAAACAGGCCATATCCTCAACATTCACAGTTTAAAAGTAAATATCCCTCTACAAAATGCACCGCTGTAGGCTTAACGCCCTATGATGTCTAATCGGTTTCTATGGCCTGCCTCTTAGAATGCATTCTCTCCAAATCTCATAATATTTCGGTTAATTATGCAGATTCATGAATTTACGTTTATAAAAGACGATGAACATACACAAGTTTACTACTTTCTTGAAGGAAACGCTGAATTAGATTACCTTTTTTACTAAAGGACCTGGTGTGGATTGCGACTCTACAGAATTCGCAAATCTGTGCAATACC
The DNA here is from genome assembly GCA_902702965.1 of Spirometra erinaceieuropaei. Classification (NCBI taxonomy): domain Eukaryota; kingdom Metazoa; phylum Platyhelminthes; class Cestoda; order Diphyllobothriidea; family Diphyllobothriidae; genus Spirometra; species Spirometra erinaceieuropaei. The sequence continues at coordinate 60,995 of CACRXP010000406.1, read as the reverse complement.
GAATGCTAGAATATCAAAAGCAGACCTTTCATGTAATTATCTATTCCGTCAAAATCCTACTCTTTATCATGGAACCGAGTTCTTATGGTACACTGCAAACATAAAGACCAAACGGCATTTCAACGGCGTTTTAAGCCAAAATTATATGTCTACGTCTGCATTTAATTATTCATAAGTCTATTTGAAGTTTACCTAGACTAAAACTAATTTATTCCCATGAGCTGCGACACTTTTTGTACAACTGAGTAGAATGCTAGTTTAAAAGGCACTTGAAACAAAGTTAAATCTTTTATATTGCGGTCAGAATATTGCGACACACTCTATCAACGTCCATTATTTCAGCCGATTTGAGCTTCAAATTTTTCATTATTTCTATGAGATGTTCAACTAAAATAAAGTATTTGCTCAAATGACATGCTGCTTCTTTATTCGGCGTCACTATTGCTACCACATTTGTTAATTTCTGGTCCACAGTTTGCATTTTGACGCAATTTTCGAGGTCACAAAAAACGTAAAAATGTTTGACAGTTGTTTTTCCAACGTTCCATTAACATTCTCTGTTACTCTAAAGCAAATTCCTGAACAGCGTTTTTCTTAAAAACGTGACTTTGAAATTGCGTTCAAAAAATCGACATGCATGGTCTATCTGATAACAGAGATTGGGAGAGAGGGCATTTATATTGCCTTCTAACTGTCAGGAAGAAATTTTTCCTTGAATTGCGAAAGCATCCGGAAGCGTTTTGTTCTGCGAGTGACTTGATACATGAAGAATGTCATTTTTCAGGGGAAGAGAAAAGTTTCTAACCATGTGACTGTTCGAGAATTTAGTTTTAAACTTTAGGGCCAAATTATATGCTGGATGTGCTAACTCAAACGAAATTCTTAAACACGTTTTCCACCCGAAAAGATCATTCAAGTAGGGTTGTACTATTAATTCCACGTAGGCATAATCTCAAGACATTTCAGTTACTTCAGGATGCCGACTTTTGAACGAGTATTCCGGTCGCCTTAGAAAACACACTCTGTAAAAAATGACTACTTATGCAAAATGAAGTTTTATCATTGATTTTTGATGCTGCTATAAATCCAAATATAATACATAGAGAATATACATAAAATATTCATTCCTTTACTCACTTGGAAGTGAATTACATCTTCTTTAAATCTTATGTTTGAAGAAAATGTGTAATTCAGTTTCCAAATTTTTCGATTCAATAATTGGCTTTACAACGTTAAAACCAGCGTTGATGCCACTACCATCAAAACAAATGAAACTAGGGTGCGAATGCGACTAAAACTTACAGCTGAACGTGCAGAACATCAAAAGAAACGAGAGAACGTGGTCTGATTAAACATCTACATGTCAGCTAGAGTGAAATTTGCTAGTCAAAAAAAACAAAGAAGCAGAACAAGCCCGCAGAGGCACTACATGCGAATATTCTGTATAGTCATGAGAGCACGATTGAAAGTATTCGGATAGACCTCCTAATATTTTCTAATTTCTGCAGCGCTTGTCCAGGGGAAAAGAATTTTTTGCAAGTGAGTCGTGTCAAACCTCAGGATGATCGTAGCGAAGGACATCCGTATAACCAGCGTACGTAAGCACCTGAACGGACGTAGGACAGTGTTAAGTTACTAGATTTTGGATGTTGATAGGGGACCTCAATTAAGTCTTTACCACCTCCATTATAATACAGTAAAATCCTCGTGCAATTTTTCTTCACCCCGCTAAATGCACTGCTTTTGCTGCTTTACCCAGAATGTTGCGTTCTGACGTTGACGACAGATATTGCTTACTCCACGACTTCCCATCATGTGGGCTTGCGCTTTCCTAACACACTGAAAGTACCGAAAACCGGTCTACTTACGAATATTAATGGCACCATTTGGTTCTTCCCGGGTCCACAAATGCGTCCTGTTTTGACCTTGAGACACCTTTATCTGCAACTGTCTCTGATGATGGGTTCGATTGAGAATCCGAAGCGTCAGGCCAACAGACTTCTTGTTCCAGTGATTGCTTCTTCATCTTCTTCTTCTAAACGTCCAAGTTCGCTACTTAATGTAACTCTATGACTGAAGAAAAAATATATAGGTGAGCCCACCTGCGCTGGATCGACAATAATCATTAAACACGGACGTATAAAGGGGTGTCAATCACTGAACACTGCAATTTGCTTATGTAGAAACTATTTTAGGGTCTCCTGCAACTTCCGGCTTTCTTTGAATCGACGACTAATCCGGTGATGCCTACCGCATATTCCGTCCGACTAAAATGCTATCACTTTGCGAGTGAACAAGAAGATAATGCGTTTCAGTTTATAAAGACTGTAGTCCCAGTCTTGTTAGTTCGTGAAGTATGCGTACGGTGCAGTCTCTAGAATGATGTCTTCTAGAAACCGGGTTGATTCCATAAGTAGTATTTACGAATGCCCCGTTATATTTCGTTCGTACAACCCTAGCCTAATTTCGTTATCTGCTATGACAAACGAATGACTAAGAGTCAGATTTTCCCTCTCAATCTCCATTCGTTTTAGTACAACTGGCTTAAGCGAAATAAGAAGGGTGCTCAGAGGAACGGCTGTACAACTGACTGGCCGGGCTTGGCTGGTGTTCAAGGACAAAAGTTCAGATCTCACTCAGATTCGCCATCCAGGATTAAACGAGTCAACTGCCATAATGCTAATTACAAGCCCAGACCTTTTAAGAAGTCGCGACCAATCGTCCGTCCAAGTTTTCGAGTAAGTGTCTTTCCTTCACCTTTAGTGTGTTTAATCTTTAACCGAGGTGCAAAACTGTTCACTTTGAAGTGTGATGTTCGTGCATCAGGGAAAATCCTTACGGCAAGAGATTAAAAGTATATAAGGAAATGTACGAAGATCTAAATTCTAAAAAATATGTGCGGGCGTGTTTAACACAGTCTAGAACAAAATCTTGAATTCCGAGATTTTTACAATTTAAATAACTGCCTCATTCTCGAAACAATTTTTAAGCCTGCAGTACATGTGGCGTCAGTGGACGTCTCAGACTGGGGTAGAATTGGTCGTCTTTTGTGATGGCAATTGTCAAAACCTCAATTCCTTGTAGCCTATCCCCAGGAGCGCACATTTTTTGAAACTAAGACTGTAATCACTTACCTTATGTTAATATATCCTAATTTAACCTTTTAAGCTTCCTTTCACAAACCCTTTTTGTAATGCAGCACCCAACTCATGAGTGTGCTCATGTCGCCTCAATAATCACGGTCTAATTTTGTTTTGCAAGATAGGGGGAAAAGAACACCAGCGGAAGGGGGGGGCTGTTCTGTACAAAAACGCAGAAGTGTTCAGAGCCCCGACGCGAGGCCAGATCCGGGCCCACGCAAGCCGAGTGCACATTTGTCATGTGAGAGTCGGTTGGCGTCACCTTGATCCGTTGATTAGGTGATTAGGAGGTCCGCGAGCGCCTGTCATTGGCTATCCTCAAGGCCGAGGAAGTGGACATGGTTATAAGAAGCTCCGTCTCACAGATGACCTTGCTCCACATTCTGTGTGGAAAAGGTTATGTCGGGGTTAGGGTGAACCTGAGAGAAAGTACTCCCTTGCCGTTGCGATCTGCATGCAAAACTCTACCACGCGCATCTTACAAATCTCCAGCATGTGTCAGTGAAACGCGGCAAGTATCTTTTTGAATGAATTGCACTACTTACTTGACGTTTTAGTACCGACTAACGCTTAATGTCATCGGAAATTAATGCATGCAGTTGACAGCATTTACAATGACATGCTAGTCACACTCGACAAAATCTCTAATTAAGCAGTCTATCGTTTACACCTGTTTTGATGCTTATACAACGCAACCGCATGCATGTATGGTCTATTTCTGAACTCATTTTGAGGGAAATTTAACTTAACCGAGAGGTAGTACGCGTAGAAAGGAAGTGAAAGTTTTCAAACGCATTTGTGATTTTGAGGGCCCTTTAAGCAATTCTAAAAGTATTCGTGTAATCGACTATCTACACTTTTGGTAGTGCTACTTACGAAGTAGGCGAATTCAACGAGATTGACTGAAGTATTTTATGAGCGTCAGTTGGTGTCATCGAGGGGATTTATCAATGCACCAGCGCGGCCAACGTCGCTCTTGAGTACGGTGGAATCCAGTATTTAGCCCTCTATATCTCCTAAACAGAAAATGAATAAGTGCATGATTCTTGACTCATGTAATTTAATACCAAACTAATCCTCGCATTAAACCTTAGATGTAGTTTCCAGTGGAATTGGCCTCAGTTAAAACTTCCCACTAAATAGTGCTGAATTTTAGCCGTCAGTTGAAAATACTCTGTGCGAGTGAGAGCCGGTAAACGTTCCTTTTCGATTATTCATCATTAAGCCAGATTAATAATGTCTTGATGGAGCAGCCAGAAATTTACACCAACCAATGAACAACAGTGATGAGGTGGGGACAAGTTTGGGGCCTCTATGCATCTTCGAACAAGAGGGAAAAAATTATGGTCTACTTCTGTCGGGGGAGCAGGCAGGTTGAAATATTTAAATTGGACTCTTCTCCCGATTTTAATTAGTAGACGTTACTAGAAATGACAGAACGGCAAACAGGCATGCTAGTTTCCACAACTTGCGTGATTGGTATGTTTCCTAGCATCTACTAAACTGACCTCCATAAGGCACTATTATTAGGAAGGCGTGTGGAGTTCCCTGAGCGAAAAATCATCTACTGCGCCTTTCGGATATTTTTTCGGAGCAGATTTTACGACACGTTCATGACTGATTTGTTTTTTTGTCATTTCATCCCCCCTTCCCAACCCACTTTTCAGTTCCACCTTTCCGTGCGTTCCCTCCTCAGTGTAAAGAAAAATAAACTTACTCCTGTACTCTCTTGATAATCCTCCTCTCCCTCTTGTCTCACATCTCCCCCACCCATCGTTCTCCAATCGCTCATTAATTATCACTATTGAGGAGAGGGATTTTAGCTGCAAATACTCTACTCTCCTCTACTATGGTCTGGCGCGGACGGTTGACTAGGCAGGCTGGAACCCCAACCGTCAGCTTTATGGAGAAACCTAATTAATCAAATTAACTCCTCAAATGACTGATGATCCTCGACGTCTGATCTACGGCTTCTCAGACAGAGTTCCGTCAGAGTGAATGCTCATTAACAATGCAGTGGAGTGAAATGATTCAGAAAGTTCGTATGAATGACAAACAGTATCCAATTCGACAGGTTAATTAGGCGACTGCTAGTTAAACTAACGCTTGCCCACACGATGTACAGTTCAAATAACTAGCATTCGAAAATAGGCAGAATGCACCAGGAGAACAGGATTTTATTAAAAACCATCTGCGGTATTTGAGCCCTCAAGGTAATCAGCGCGGAAACTGTATTTGAAGTTACTGCCGAAACTGCTGCATGGACGACAAAGGTAGCTGATTTAACACAAAGCCATTTTTAATGACAGCGAGAACGCTTGATCCTAGATCACAGCATCTCATAGTACGCCTACAACATAACAATCAACTTTGTAGAACTGTTAGAATTTTAGCGAACCCAATTAGATGCGAGCTAAATTGTGGGAATCTCTTATCACCGTCAAATACCGCGTGTGAAGCTTTGATTTTTTTGTACTTAGAATTTACTTTGACCGGTAACCTCGCCGACTCCACCGGATTTAGTGCCTAGAGTCCTTAAAAGGATTGAATGTCTTCCGCAAAATTCACGTGCAGCAAGGTGATAATACTTCTTAACACTCTGTCCAAAAAGTCTACTTTTATATGTGAATTTGCGGTGCATAAATGCCAGTTACGTAAGCTTGGTCAGTACGGAAGTCTACCACCAATGAATTTAAAAAGCTATTTTAGTTACCCAACCCTGTGTGATGAGAGCTCGTGGGTCGCAAGTGACTTTTGACTTCAATAAGTTAAGCCCCCACAAAGTCACCCTCACGCCCTGTTCCTTCCCGATTCCAAGGAAACGCGTGTCTCTCGTTTACCGGTGATGGGCTCTGCGCAGTCTCGCACCAGGGGTTTTGCCTACAACAGGCGTTATTTCTCCCTCATCCGAAACAAATCGGGCCTTCAAACGCCTGAGTATCGCGTCAGAAGGTGGCTCCAACTCCAGTCCGCTTTTAGTTCCAAGGACACCTCATCCCCGAATAAATACAGATTCATGTTTTAATTCGCAGTGTTTAAATGAAAACGAGACATGGTCTCAATATCGATTTCAATCTGGACGTCTGGCCGTAGAGTCGAGGGTAAGACGGCGGGTCTGCGAACGAGCTTTAACGCAGTATCTGCGCCGGAAATGCGCCCATGCCGGTCCCTCAGCCGAATGGAATTAGACTCCAGTTGAAAGTGTGTCTGCTGGGGCATATGAGGACCATTTTGATCTGCCTCAACGATGCCACCGTATTCGAGAACGTGCTCAGCAACATGCACCCCGTGGAGATGAGAGCTAGGGCTGCAGGAAGTGAGATGAGAACGCAATCATACCAATGTTTATTGCCTAACTGAATTTTTCTGTCAATCGTTTTTGTTTCAAAGTCAGTCTACTTAACTCGGCCCGGCTGGCAGCACACACAGGCATGCAAATGTGGGGGTTGACCAATTTTACAAACCAGATCCGCGTGGGCAGTACTTAAATCGCCAGAACACATTTCGGCCTCAACGCGGTATCTTATTGCTTTTCATCGAAGCACACGCAATGCATGCTGCAGGTGCATCATGGCGTCCAACTACTGCGCATTTGGTTGCGGTCCTGTGAATGACACCGGGCATATTTTGCACGCTTTTAAAACCGTAACCCCATTCTCGCGTCCTCCTGGGTGAACATAAATAGATATACGCATGGGAAACGGTATCTGGATACGCGTGGGCAGGTTTCGTGACGGTGCCAACTTCTGTCGGGTAATTGCTGAAAAAAAAGACTGGGTGGTCTCATTATCCCTAGAGGACTTTAAGTTGCATTTTTTACGCTGGCCTAAAATCTTTTAGGCCAATTTACCCCTCAAAGTGTGTTTTACAGTCGTTTTAATTTTGGACTTAGATGCCGGCTCCTTCCGCAAGCCAGCACTGATTAGTGTTATGAAGTTGCTGTCTACTTTGAGCCAGCAATTAATTTGCCTAGCGCGTCGTCCGACGGGGCCTCGTAGCTCAAGTGGTTAGAGCGTTGGCTGTACTAAAGCCTTCCCCTTACTGCGTCGGTTCGAATCCCACCCGGGCGCCGAATTTTTCACAATTGGGTCATTATAAATTATTCAAAGTCTGCCAAAATATCTACTTAAGGAGTATGTATTTTTCCATTGATTTTCAATGCCCTTTTATTTGGAACATATTTTATACAAAACATACTCAAAAATATTCTGATACGGATATGGCAGCCCCTTATGTCTTCTCTGAATTATTTTACATAAAAGCTGGGTATAATTCGGCCATGATAAAGTTTCGAATAATGAGGTTTTCAAACACCATGGAATCTTCATTCATAAAATATCGTACTCCTACTTTTATCAGTGTTGCTTGTAATGTGAACAATGGGGTTGAAATCCACTGTAAACACCACTGAACACTACATAGTATCCTTTTGTGAGTGTATGGAAATGTTGTATATTTTACACGGAAAAATACAACCTTTTGTTTGTAAGTCTCGAATGGGCGTGTAGCGTTAATTTAAGCTCAAAGTCATTCGAGAATGGAAACCAATTTTTATAACCGATTTACGTCCTTTAAGTGCAAAATTTAAAGAAAACACTAGTTTCTACTGAATCAGTATGAGGATACATATTTTCTCGCAGTGTTTCACAAAATATGTTTGAATAGATAAGGGCACTGAAGTCAATTTTAAATTTTCATATAACTTGAGCTGTCATTTTTTACAGAAAGTGGTTTTTGCAGACGGCCGTAAGAAGCCCATTTTACAGCCGGCACTATAATACGGCAGAAACATCTTGGGATTCTGACGCACGATCATTAATGTTACAACTTTCCCCAAGTCGTCTTTGCGAGTCGGAAGAGCATTTCAGAAATACAGTTAACATTTCATGAAATACCACATTTTGTTCGGTCGGATGTCCCGTTACGCATGGCTTCTTTGAGCGAATAAAGGGGACGGAGTTCGCTTGCGTAATTCGAATAGCTTTTCCTTCCCAACCATATTTAATATTCTGCATGGCAAAATCGGAGTTTATTAAATGCCAAACACGTTACTGCTGCAAATATATTGAAGTACTTTCCACAAGGCAAATTCCTGACGGGACAGGATCGTGCGGGAATGCATACAACAGTTGGTCTGAGTAGTTCTTCTAAAGTGGATATTGGATGATCAAACTGACGAAGTTTCTATGTACACGCCTGTGATAATTGCTGAAAGAAGATGAGCAAACCCCCTGGGATCTCGGGATTGGTGCCACCATTTCAGTATTTCTTATCAATGGCCTTGTCCTTCCACTTCAGGCTGCAGTCAGTGGTCTGAAAAGGTGCTTTTTCTCTTCCTAGCCTGCTGGTGGCAAGTTAATTTCACGCTACAATAAGCCGCCCTACCAGCGATTTATGAAGAAACCTACAAAACCCAAGGGCTGGGAGGGAGTGGAGAAAAGGACGAATGAAGTCGTGGCCCGAGGCAACGCTGTTCACAATGAAGGCGACGTGTGGTTGTCCGATCTGGAGGAGAATGTAAATAATGAGAATGCTTCTGGGATCCCCTGGCGCACAGCAGCACGGGCATGTAGGCCCAGGTAAGCTACTATCTACTCACTTTCATATTCAGTCGACCTGAAAGCCATCTGCTTACTGCACAATAAAACGATGAAGCATCTGGCCCTGCGGAGTGCGCTCTGATGTACCAGTAGTTGGTCAGTCCGTTCCTGCGTATTTAACGTTACACTGGTGCATTAATTCTTCGACTCCAACTGACAGTTTGATTATCGCTACCGACAATGTCCACCGTATACTGAACAACACAGTAGGCGCAAGGACAGTGTGGATTTTGGGTGGATTAGTTTATGCCGGCAGTGAACTTGCGCCGCATCTCCTGCACTCTTCACTTGCTTACTTACCCGAGTTCGGTGACAAGACAGAGTCGAGAATACCGGGGGGCGACGATATCAGGCGCATAATCTGTCGAAACTAAACGGGCCGTTTACGCGTTCCACGCACGCGGGCGATGGGCATGGCCGTCACCAGAGCAAGAAGGGTCTGACCCAGATCCGTATCGATGGGCCACATCAAGATGAAGTCATTACAGCCCCACTCTCAATCCTGTGAGGAGGAGCGAGTTATCCCGTCAATCGGCATCGTAAGAAACCACGGCCTTTAACTCACCATGAGAGCATGGAGGAACGTTCGATTTTTTATACTGAGGGAGTGCTGTTAACTCGGAGTCCCAATAGTCGATCCCACTCTTTCTCCCACCTCCCAGGCATCAGTGCACTGTCCGAACTGATCAACTATCTGATGCGGGGAGTATACGTGCCACACACGACTTTGCCTCCCGCTCAATACACCGGGGTTTCACACAATGATCATTGTTTTGACCGAATGCGGGACAGGAAGGCTGAGTTGAAGATTAGAGAAAAACAGGATGTTGGGAGTAAGAGTGGTTGTTCCGGATATCGCCATTGTTGAACTCAGTTTCGAAGTTTTCCTTTTAAAGCAAGGACGATCGCAGCGCAATTCGAGGAAATGCGTCTAACGTAACTCCAAGATGTAGGCGTTTATTTCAGATATATTTGTAGGCTGATGTTTTCGATACTTTTTGGTCAGTAGTTTCAAACAGATGACTAGAATATTTCAATTCCTATACAAGCGATAGTAATAAATAATAACGTTCCAATTTGGAAGTTGACCACGGAAACTCGCGAAGACGTCACTTAAAACACGGTTCGTAGTCTCAATTCGAATTTTCGTCTGACTACAACTACTTATCCTTCGAAGGACGCTGGATGTCCGTCCTACTGATTCAGGCACCAGCTTAACAAATAGGTCGATATTACTTGTTTGCAACTTAATGCGTTAGTGTCTAAATCAATTTCTATCCGGTGTTCCAAGATGTTCGAGTTGTTCAGATATATTGTCGCAGCCGATGATTGTAAGTTGTAATTAGGGCTTTACCGTATATTATACGGACAACGTGCAGACTTGCGAATGAGAAAATCCTCGTCGCCTATTCGCCGAGCGAAACAGTTCTTGTTTAAACCAAGAACCTACCTGATTAATTCGACAGAACCGCTAAGCGCCCTGCAGAATATTTGTCAAGCAAGTATATTAGCGGGTTTTGCCGTGACAGGGCAAGGGTAAAATTTTAGTGGTAGGAACGTGGGGGTTCCGCAGGTCGAGAATAACTGTGATCCCATCAGTTTTGATGAAGGTTTGAAGTATTCCGCTGTCTTGGGTAAAAAAACACCATACATTTATATACCTTAAAATACAAAATTAAGTCAATTCTTTGAGTCAGAAATTAGTTGGTGCGTTTTTTAGTTTGCGTGAGCATGATTTTCTGCTCAGTGGCAGTGACCGATCTCATGAAAAGTTGACCGAAATTCTGAAATGTATTTTCGATAAGAAAATATTACTTAAGCGGGGTTGCGAAGTCGAGTACTGTACGGCGTAATTCTGAGATGTTTTAATCAGGCTATGATGGTGGCCTTTGGATGCACTTTTTTCGGTCGACTGCGAAAAGCGTGTCTGCTTAAAAATGACTACTTATGTGCTATGCCTTTTTTCCTTTGATCTTTGACGCCGTTATAAATTCAGATATGCTTTGTAAAGCCTAAGTACATAAATATTTATTGTAACTACTTGTTAGAAAAACAATTTTTCTTCCAATTTCATATGAAAAAAACCAGATATATTTAGATTTTGAAAACGTTTTCCATTTTCCGAATAATGTTAAGCCTGATCTGCTCATGAATCTGTTTAAGGATTCTCAGTCTACAGGCGTATGCCTTTCGCGCAAGTAAGGCTTTGTACACTTACATGTCATTAAGAAGATATCACACAAAGATGCTCACATTCTGTGATGGATGTGGACTATGTTGTACGCATCTTGGGGAACTTTAATAAACGCAGTGATGTTGTGCTACTTGGATGGAAAATGCAGAGCGTTAAACAATCACATAATTAGAAACTTTATCAAAAACTCCATACGCTGTGTCTTTGGGTGTATTACCTACGAGAAAGTGATTTTATGCTAAAAAATCGCAATAAACAATATTAATGTGCATATTCTCTCTAAAATGAATTTCCATATATAAGGACATCGAATATCGATTAAACAAAGGCATACTACATAAGCCGTCATTTTGATGAGTGCGGTTTTCGCAGCCGGTCGATAAGAATTGCATTTAAAAGCCAACATCCCGGCGTATCAGGCATGTTATGGGATTGTACCGCGTGGTATTACAACCCCACTTAAGCGACCCTTTCCGATCGAAAAATCATCCCTAAATTTCGGCCATGTCATGGGACTGGTCACCGAAGGTGTATAAATATATATACTTACGCTTGTTTTTGCATAAATACTTCCCCTGTGTATTGACAGTTTCTTGATTAACCTGCTTAATTTTCATATCCATCACGGTCTTTATGTCTGTCACTCGCATTACTACTCTCCCCACTGTCAGTAGGTATTCCTACACTTTTCTAGGTTTTTGCTTCCTTTACGTGTAACAATACTATTTCTGGCTTCTGACTGCAGATGACTGCTGCGCAATAAAGCAGGCATTTAGGACCCTCAGAGAGCCGCCGTAGAAATACCCAGCATATGACTAAATTTATCAAGATGTTTTTTTTTTACTGGAGATGGGCGTCGGCCGCCATTCTCTTTCGCCATTGGTGCTTCCACGTCTTCCGATAGATTGTTTCATCCAGGCATTGGAAAATTGCTTTCAAAAGACCTCGGATTCGATGGTACACGGGATTGGCAGTTGGAAGAAAAGGATGCGTAGGTGTGGATCCGATAGGCGATGTTACTATCAAAAGGCAGATGATTAACCGGCTCTTCTGTTGAGAAGAAAGATTTTTTCGAGGGAGAGCGACAGTATTCCATTTGGATACATTTCTATCAGTTTATGTTAATGATGCAAAATATTTTAAAGTAGAGAGTTATTCGTGCGGCGCATTGCGGAGGCGAATACCCTAGATCCTGAAAAAAAGGGAAGAAGAAAAAGAAGAGGAAAAAAATAGGGTGGGAGAAAATCATTATTTTTAACTACTGATCATTTTCCGTAGAGAAATTTCTCAAATACCGGTGCGACCGCAGACAAGCATAACCGTTTCTTCCCTGGTTTTCGACTTCGTAAATCAGCGCAAATATTCATTTTACTTAAATAGCTCGCTAGTTGTCCTATGTTGAAAGGTGCCATCAGCTGGCACAATTTAGAAACCGGTTCAGTTCATTGGATCCGATAAACGTAGTCAAATCCCTGTAGTAATCTAGACAGGTATCAGTGGGTGCCTTAATGGGAATTTAGTATCTTAATTTAAAAGTGTTACTTAAGAACTTTCACCAAGGCTTTTAGAGTAAATACTTACAACCATATTTGAAAGCAGATATTGGAACAGGTCGTGAATTTTCGTAAAGTCGCGGTCTTTTAGAAAATTGATAGAGAGCCCTCGACTTTCAATCGGTTGTTTCTGGCACAGTACCCACAAATGCGTTGTCACTATGGCTAAACAACTATACCTGTGGCAGTTCGTGCACGTTTTCTGGCCAGATGTGGTCTTTATCTGCACTCAAACTCTTACTATCGGATATGGGTAATTGAGTCTCCTTGTTATATGGCAGAAAACTATGCTTCTTCGGGGCGAAGTCCAGGTGGCTGTTCTTCTCTAGTGAACATTTTTCTCCGTTTTTTTTTATCACCGGTCTGTGCTTTGGTGAAGATTGGATTTTCCACAGTCCTGTGATTACAGAACTAACATTCCCACCTACCCGCTCGGACCAGCATGCAAAGATGCCGGGAGGCAGACGAGGCAGTATTCGATGTCGGGCAAAATTTACCATGCCGTAACGATGCTAGAGCTTCTGTTTATGCGTTATAGGTTGTCTAGTAGTCAGATCGATAACCACTGACGTCTGCAGGTACTACCGTTGCAGGATTTGCAATTGCTTATACCTTCGGTGAACGCCGTCCGGCATTTCTCACCTCTGATCTCACTATGCTAGGTTGACTCACTATTAACGGGGATAACAGTACACTTAGGTATCCGCGTATGCGTTCGACCTGAATATGGCAATTCTTGAATAAATCATGCAAGCTTATGTAGGTGCCAAGTTGCGGCTTGTACATGATTGTGTGACCTGGAGTGAGATGGGACATGGAAGGACAGTTGGCACAACTTAAGACGATTCAGCTTCCTTATCGGTCATTGGAAACAGTGTGCCGTTTGGAGTCCTCGAGGTATACGCATTACCGTAGGATGACAATATAGGGAGACGGTGCATCAGTGGAATGAATGCTAGTGGCGTGTTAACCATGGTGAGGGCGCTTTTGACGTGTTTCGTTGTTGGTTTTGATCAACTACCATGACTACCCACATCTTCCGACTGGCTTATCGCGGCCGGTGCCGCGAACGTTCTTCAAAGGTGTGTAGTCATCTTGAGTGGAAGCTTGGCGGATTTTCGCCTTATCCTAGTCCCCATTTCGGCCTATACATCGTGGTAATGCTATAAGTACAGGTAACAATCTGGAGATGGCACCCAAAAAGTCCGCCTAACCAAAGCAGCCTGTCTTACGGGAGAGGTGTTAATAGGGGTTTTATGGGTGATGGCTGGTCGGGATGTACGATACAACCCGACAGAAAGCCTTATTTGAACAGGTGAATGATCGAAGTTGGCCCGCTCTCCGTTCCGTTATTACAAAATGGGTCGCCAACGGCAGTATAGTGGTAGCGGACGAGTGGAAGGCGTTTAATCGCCTTCCCTCAGAAGGTTATCTACATTTCTCTGTTAACCACTCAAAGAACCTTAAGGACCCTAAGATCATAAATAATCCGCTAAGTCCCCAACATGACTGTTAGCCGGCCGGGGTGACGTTCGAACAAATCGTTTGCGACCGGTAACTATGGATAGGGCAACGACGCCAGTAGTGCAACGATTAAATTGCTAATCGGTTAACTGAGGGGTTTGCAAATCGTGCGTTAAGACCAGCTGCAGACTCGCATCGGGAACTCTGTAAAACAGTACTTTTCTCGTGTGCAATCGGCAGTAGGCATTACGCCTCCGAAATAACGTGCGTTAAACATCGCGTTTCGTATTCGCTGGGCCATCAATCTCCACCTAAGGGCGGGGGTGACGTAGGAGTTTAGCAAAAGTATTTGCTGATAAACTTCACTAGGGGAAGTTTCCCAACTGGGAATCGGTTTGACGCCATGAGTAATTTCAGCGGCCAAATCGCCTCCAGCTGCAGCTCCCCCAAATCAAATACAAGGAAATCTTTATGATTAAAGTATGACTTGTCGTGGCAATGACTTTCATGCTGCCTACTGTTCGCTTATGCGAGTTGCAACCGATTTTGTACCGTCTGATATCATCGGTAGAAGTATGCAGAGCAAAAACCTAAAACTTTTACGACATTTTTGCAGTCCAAAGTCCTGCATTACAAAGCAGAAGGTAGTAAATGAAGAGTAGATCCTTTTTAAAACTGAGCATGCCGTTTGCAGTGGGCAAACTGTTACTATAATTTTAAGGTGCATGGTGTGGAAATCGTCAATTCCAACAGTTGAGTTGTCCACTAACCAGTAACCTATGATTTAGTTCGTGTATGACGTTCATGGTCATATGAAAGCGTCAATGTTTGGGCTAGATTTCGTTCGAAGTCAAATCGGTTGTCGTAACCCCTGGCATCTCCCAAAACGGTGTCGTCGAATCGCTTTATGTGGAGCATATCTGTATCCACCAACCTTGTTGTATAGTTAAAATTCGGTACCACCTTTTTCTAACGACTATTTTGAGGACAGATTTATACTACCGTAACGGTCATTTAGAGTTCAAGTTCAATTCGGAACATTTTTATTACGTTTCGGATTTAACGACATTTACTTTGATTCGCCGGCTTTGGTAATAGGACGAAATATTTCGCTGTTTTCAATGCCTGCAATTCTGTGTTATTTTGTTTGATGTCTTCCCAATTGCTAAATAACACTAGGCAGTTTTCTCGAGGCTTTTTGTTGCTTAAAAGTAACGATATCGTTTATTACTTCTATGCATACCCTGGCGGGTTACTAAAAATACGCACACTTGGTCATTTATAGCGTTTATTCCTATCAAAAGTATATAGCTTCGAGTGATATGCTATTTACCAACTATCTAGTACAGAGCCTGCGGACAAAAAATTTGAGATGAAAGTAAATTTTGATTTTCCAAAACCCACATGGGGAATCGTGAGCAAAAAAGGAAAGTTCTTTAAGAAAAACAAATTTTTAGGTACTCACTTTCCGCAATCTCGTCGAAACCACATCGTTCTAATAAGCTTCACGTGGTTTTATTTTGACATTGACATTCATTTCACAATATGAAATCGGTGAGTGAAGAGCTGCGGTCTGCAGCTTCAGCTTTAATTTGTCGTCATATGGACCCCAAAAAACGTTGCCGTTTGAGACGGGAGGCCTTTTAAAAAGACATTCCTTTGGTTGAAGTTTACTCGCCGGCAACTTGTCATCAAGTACCCGAGTAAAACTGCGCATTAATTGAAATCTCATATGAGTTGCATTGGTCGATATTTAGTGTCTGCAAAACATAAGTCTCCCTGTCGCGTCGACCCATCACATTGGCCCGCTAAAGGCCACGTAAATGCGACAACAAATTATACGCTAATAACATGCACAAGCTTGCAGTCCGACCACCGCGAACGGTGATACCCACCGCGTGGCCCGCAGCATGTTGGGCGGGGGAATTGTGACTTGTTCGGGGATTCGTCTATGGTGATATCAGACTTGCTCAGCATCTACCACACTCTCGCCTCTCCCACCCTCCTAGAACAGGTGGAAGAACAGGGTCAGAAAGACCCGAGGCGGCATTGCTGCAGCAGTTGGCAAAGCCAAACAGCCCGTTTACGCGTGCTACGCACGACTGGAGCAGTTTTCGAGAAAAAAAATCGGGCGGATGACTCAAGTACCAACTGGATGGAAGTGCCAAGGAGGTCACGTCAAGGAATAATTGCGGCCTGACTCTCTGTCTTGAGAGGAGGACCGCGTTATACCGTCAGTTGGCACCCTCTAAGCCACGGCTTTTAGCGCAGATTCGATTGTTTATAGGGACGAATATGCGCTGAGTGCCCTGGGGACAGAGTCCCTTACACACTACTTTACTGTCCGAGCCAATCAATTATCTGATGCGGTCAGTGGTCGAAGTGACTGGCAGAGCGTGCCATACACGACCTGACCTCCCTCAAAACACACGAGGGTTTCACACAAACGTGTGGGTGACTCGTATTTCATAGACGTAGGAATGCCATAGAGGCCACATTAGTGACCCTTTAAGCCTAGCTCGCACCCTAGCAGTCGACCCCTGCACACAAACCCATACAGGACCGACTGCGACGTCTGATTTGTATCGTCGGTTAGCCATCCTCCAACACACTAGGTTTGACGCGTCGGAGAATAGGTGCTGACTGTCACGGCTACGGATTTTACAGGGTAGACCTCACTCTTCTCTAGCCCTAGCACCAGTCCATACTCCTGGTCGGTCAGTCATGTGATGCCAGTACTGGGCGCGGCTTGTTGGCGCGGCGTGGGCTTACGCCTAGGCGTTCCATCACACCCACTCATGTGTTATCCGAATAACACACGTCGTGCCCTAGTCTAGCCCACACACACACACGCAAAAAGCACGAAGCCGGTAGATACTATGCGCTGACATCTGAGAAGCATAATTTAATTATTTAAATTATGGCAGGGGCGTTTATGTACTCATCGGCAAGACGGTTGGTTTTTGTGCTGAATTCCAGGGAACCAGACTTGGGGCTAAATTTGGGTTGTCGCTAAGATTAGGGTTAAGGTTAAGATTAGGGTTACGGCAAAGAGTTGCGTTGTGATTAGTGTTATTTGTAGGGGTCAAAACCTCTGAGTGTGTTTGTTGTGTCAGTACCAGCAAACAGTGACCCTCGCAACCTGGTATGTGCTGGCAGTTCCCTGACACCTGGTTTCCTGTCGACAGATGTGCGTGCGCTCCCGCCGGGTATACAGGTGGTAGCCGTGGTCGCCCAGTCATCATCTTCGTCCTTCTGACCCCAATTGAGGTGTTGTTGATGTTGATGTTGAAAAATCCTGGTCAAGTATATATTGTGGACCAGGGGGTACTGTGGCATGCCTAGGTGCGGATCCAACTCTGCCAGCCACTTGCTCCCTCCGGTCTTCTTGACTCTGCCTTCACACCGGGTCTAGCTGGGAAGTGGGGAACAGAGAGCGCGGTGGATGCTGCGATAGTCTACCCTCACTACAAACTACTTCACGCACAAGTCACCGTGCCTGCTGCCTTTTGCTGTGCAGATCACAGTAGACATCGACGGTCGAACTGCCGTTAGGAGTAGGGCAAAACAAAAGGTACACCCCTGTGGAATTTACCTCAAGGCCGCCTGTATTCCGGGAGGTTGACGTTCCTGTTCCCCTTGTGCTGCCGGAGGGGCGGGGGGGGGGAAGGGTACACGAACGATCCCTACCTAGCTGATTAATTCCCAGCAGCACTTGAGCTGCCAGAACGCATTTGCTCCTCGAGGAAAAGTAATGCATCGAGGCGTTATGTTATTTTTTTGCTTCTGGCACGAGCTGATAGGAGCGAAAAGTCGAAAATTTGCGGCTGGAACACGGCCAGTCGGATCAACGAGGCAGTGCTCTATCCAGCACCCAAGGGACCTTCGGGGCAGTTCAGTTGCATAGACGTAGTTTTGTACTGCAACTGAATACCGCGCCACCGCGAGAGCACTTTGGTGTCTAGTCGTGCGCAGCGCAGCGGGTTTGGTTGGTAGGGGCTGGGGGGAGTGAAGAAAACAAAATTTTGTTAATATGTTTTTCGCTTAGCGAACTGGCGGCAAAGCTCTGTGCGTAGGAGAGTCGACAATATCTTTTTAAAATGCCTTAATTGATGAAAAGTTGTTGACCTCAGTCAAGCAAGTCCTGCCTCACACTCAGTCAGAGCAAAACCATGTAGTTAGCGTAAAAGAGGCCGAAGATCATGGGGTATTTTCCCAAGAAATGATTTCCCTGTCTACAAGACGAATAGATTTTTCAATTGATTTTACAGAACAGAACACCCTCTCATTCTATGACCATATTTTGTGGTTAAAGCTGTCGGGCACGCCCTCAAACAATCTCGAGGAATATAATACATGACAGGTGTCGAAATTTACGAATGATTGCTAATACCCTGCAAACAAACATCAATGCATGGATCCAATATCTATATTAGTAAATAACAACCTTCGAAGAATTAAAAGCATAAAATAAATGTTAACAGTTATGATATATGGTTTAGAAGTACCAATTTAAGAAAAGAAGAAAATCCGAAAACGTTGAAAAACGGTTGTCATCATGTAAATGTCACTTACCAATGCACAGAAAGTTTGTCCATATAAAACACCGAGTATTTGTGACAGCAAAAATAGAATAACCTCTGAAAATCCTTAAATTAAGTTCACATTTAAATATGCTTTAATAATTAGTGTAATCTCAAATATGGCAGTTTACCGACAGCCCACGTCTTGAATATAGTTTCCAAAAACGGTCTCCCGAGGATTCGTGGTATGCTAAAGCTTTTAATGGATTGAGATACGGTTCAGTAAGACAAACAGAATTTTTCTTGATTTCGCCGATAGAGACGTCATAGAAACAAAATTCCTCACAAGGGCACACGTTTCCCGGGCAGCTAGGGACTAATATATTTAAGCAGAATAGGTAGGTGTGATCGGAAACATACCTTTTTGTGTGTATAACAAGAAATTTTCCTCCGTAAAATTAATTGGCTTTTTTCGTTTATTCTGGATAACTTTGAGTTTCAGATCGGTCTTGAAATATCGCCTAATCCTTCATGATTTTCATAATTTTTAATCGATTGCCCATATGGACAGATTTTCAACCCAGTGTTTGTTAAAAATAAGATATTTCTTGAAGGTGTTTACCGAAGTAGTGACTGTTTGAGCGTGCTTTTTCATGCAGAAGATCATTTGGGTCCATTTGGAGACTCCCCTAAACATGAAAATCCATCGTCAAAGGGAATGAACGCCCATAACAAAAGTCAGCAACGAAAATGACATCAACCAAATAAAAGCTTTCCCAATAAGTTACCTTTTTAAGGATTGCTTTAATACTGCATTCCGTTGACGGATCTCTGTATACTTTGCATTTTCGCATGATGAAGCTTAGAAATTATCGGACAATTCTGGCCGTTTCTTTTACGTTGCTAATAGATATGCGGATACATTTCTATTGCAATCATGGGAACACGCCCTTTCCTTTATATTACGCCCATTTTTGCTATCTTCCCTGTACACGCTCTATGATTATGAATGCTCTACGAAGTGGCTATATGAATACTGATATTTTGCTCAAACTTTTAATGTGTTGCTCGTTTCATTTATAAATTGCATATGTGCAGATGTTAGACCCCATGAGAGGTAGTGTTTCATATGTTCAACACTGGAAGTTACTTTTCGTCACTTTGATGACAAGACGTAGAGTTTTCGAACGGGGAAACAATTCCAGCTCATTTAAACAAAGGATCGACTGCGGACGTTATTATTGCCCTTTAGGTCGAGAAAGCACGCAGGTCTGCTAATCCGACTTCTAAAATTGATAAAACCTATGGTTCCCTAAAAACAACCCGTCTGTCAGCAAGATGATTCCCACGGTTGATAACGAACAAAAAACCAATCTACAAGTGCGACAAGATTTGTTTAATAAAACTCTCGAAAGCAAATTACTCTCCTGTCAATGAAAAACGTACTCAGATGCGCAATCAAATTCTAGGACTGGTATTGCTATAGGAAATTTCCCAAATATCTTGCGACCTTCAATTTCGCTTAAATGAATAAACGTCTTGCTTAATGCAATTACGCGAACATATTTTCTGCCCAAGAAAAGGAAATTTCATTGAAAAGGTGGACAAGTGAACAAAATGCGAAATATTTGTAACGTCCGAGCATTCTCATGTTGATTTCTATCATCAGGTTTCATGGTATAACCCCCGTACTGTATTCCGTAGAGGTTCATACGAAACACCAATTCATGTCAGTTTTTTCCGGTTTTGCGCGATATATTTGTTTTCATTTTCTGGTGTCGTTCGTCAGAGTTGTCGGACTTCTCACTTCTCCCCACTGCTCTGTGGAAACTTCCAAATGCGTTTAAAAACCTGATGATCCAACCGAGATGCGTTATTTCGTACTTTTACTCTTAATGTTGTGATCTGCGTTTTTAAATGCTCACTAATTTTCCTTAAATAATTTGCAGGTCCTTTCGTTTTTTGCGATGTCTCAGTCTAACCTTCACAAAACACGAGAACAGTTTTGCGATAGAATCGCAACTCACGGGAGAACGGTGAAGAGTTGAGGGGGAAGTATGCATTTTGGCAACCTCTCGTAAACTCTACAAATTGTATGCTTTTTTCATAGAAATATTCCAGAAAAGAGTGCCGACATGGGCAATGGAGGCCGTAATGACTGCTTTGTCTTTCTCGACATCCTTAGCTAGTCAAACCCAACCACAGGTTTGCAGAAACTGGCATTTAAATATAGATTCGGTATGGGTTAAGTGTGTGCGCGTGGTAAGGAGAAGCCATGGAGAACCGCCTGCAATATTTTTGTAAGTAATTGTTGTCCGGTTGAGTTAGTGGTAGGTCCGTCGACGGCAGAATGACAGTCGCTGGCCTGTGCTGCTCCCGAGAACCCGGCGCTGCCGAATTGTCTACATTGATTCATTGTACTGCACTCTCACTCGTAATTCTTCAGATAAAGGGAAGTTTATTTTACAAAAAATTTCGGCAAGGGAAGCAGTCAGATAGTTAAAAAAATACTCGAATTATTGCTAGATGGAATGAATACACCTGCCGGTAATGCAGAAGTGCTAAAACGCTGGCGAATTTGTTAAACAACACTACGCGTTCTCTGGCCTCGCGTATATACTTAGTCCTTGCCATGGATTCCTTGACCATCGAGTTTTCAAGGGCTAGTGCTCCACTTATGACCAACGGGCCTGTTGTCCTGTCGATTTCCATCGAGAATATTAAATACTGTTGACTGGACGATTGAACAAACACAGACTGGCAATGTGACGGTCTGCCCACACACTCCAAATGGCTTACAAGTTTATCTTCGCAGTTATAAGGGCAATAGCCCATGCCGGAATGAAGACAAGCCGAGAGCTGATTGAAGAAAAAACGATAATATTAGCCGTCAGTCGATGTATTGATCCGGCACCGATAAACAGAGTCCTGCGCAGTCATCTCTAGACTTGTGGTAGCGGTTCTTGATTGGCCAGTACCTCCGTATGCCTGGCGCCTGCTCTGCTGCTGTTAATGCCTTTGATGATAGATGTCTGCAGACGTTCAAGTTCTCATAACAGTAGACAAATGGTACCGATTCTCCGCCTGCCTTTTCCTTGCTCATTTCCCATTCTGTTGTCCTATGAGCTCTAAAAGAAAAAAGATCCGAATAAGACAAGTATTATCGCATCCACTGAAAAACACTATTACCTACCTTTATGAATGCACATTTAGCAATAACTATGTTCCAGTAGTGGACTCTTTACGGCAAGGCGGAGGACCGATAAGAATGGCTAAAACCACTGTTCTCAGAGGGGATTACTATGCAATAAGTCTTCGTTTATGGTATTGTAATCACACTGAAGTACAGTAGGTGGGCTAACTCATGAAATGTCAACCGGACTTTCGAAATTCGTCCTCATTTCGAAAAGACTAAATAAGTATGGTTGTAAAAATAATCATCATCCAGCATAATTCTATAATGATCTAGTTGCTTCAGGGTGTCTTCTTTCGAACAAACGTATTTTCGATTGCATTCAAAATCTACACTCTGCAAAAATGACTACTTAAGTAGCACGAACTTTTCTCATTGATTTTTGATGCTTTTAAAGATCCACTTATATTTCATCGCAATACATAAAAATATTCATTTTTGATTTATTCGGTAGAAAATTACGTCTTCTTTCAATTTTATGCTCGAATGAGGAGGATAATTCGGTTTTAAAAAAGTTCCTAATTTTGAAATTTTTAATACCGTAAAAGAGCTGTTCATAAAACGTCATGCGTCTGCATTTACCAATGTGGCTTGTATAGGTAACAATATTGCTCAAATCCACTGCTTAATTTTATGAACGCTCTATGGTTTTCCTTTAATACCGAAGAGAAATGCACTGTTTTCCGTAGACGGAAAATATTCAGCTTGTAGTTTTGAAACCCTGAACGCAAGTATAACAGCAGGTCTGGTTCAGAATTATTCGGGAATTAGAAAAGTTTTTTAACAGCCAATTATACTCTTCTTTCGAGCCTAAAATTGGAAGAATATGAAGCAGGAATATTTTTAGGCATGTTTCCCAGAAATATAATTGGATTTTTAAGGGCATCGAAAATCATTGGCAAAATTGCATGTTACTTAAGTAGTCATTTTTGCAGAGTGTAGTTCTTGCATGCATTCGGAAATAAGTTCATTCGAAAGAAGACACCCTGAGGTAACTGGATCATTATAATTTTGCTGCCTAATAATTAGTTTTAAAACCACAATTAATATTTTCGAAACGAGAACGCATTTCAAAATTTCGTTTGACATTTCATGCGTTAGCCCGCCTTCTGTAGTATTTACCACAGAAAGGCAAACTGTCGAATTTTGGCCGAACTTTTTGGTATTTTGTACGCCCACAGAATGTCCTCGTAAGTTTGACTTTAACAGCAATTTTCAAGTTCCACGTTTAATTTCATATTTCCATAATTTTACTGTGAACCATTATTTGCACACTGCTTTCCCCGTGGGGATAATTTTAGGGAGGAGAAAACAAATGTTGGACAGCCGCCAAAAAGGACAATGAGCAGCAGAGTAGCCGAGAAATCCCAGGCCAGCTCATTGCGTTTGGCCAAGCCGCCTGCACGGCCTTACCTTGCCAAGAGCAGATCGGAGTACCTGCTCAGGTCCTATCGCCTAAGATCTCGAGACGCGCGGCGAGGTGAACCGACAGACCTTGAGAAAGGTCTCTGTGGTCATTGCGATGGCTGCGAACGTTGCGGGCCAGCAAACCGCGACAGCCGGGGTGATAACAGTGACTTTTTTGCCCCGGCTGCTGTCGGCGCTTGTGGTGAGGTCTCCGGTAGCGGTGCAGTCCCTGCGCCGTCTGCCTCAGGACCACTCGTCTATCCCGCCAGGACGTCCTCGCTTTTGAAGCGAGAACCACCAAAGCCATCTGTCAGCAGAAGGCAGTCCTCTCCGGAGAAGGAGACAGTCAAGCGCCTGTTGAGTAATCACAAGGAGAGTACGGAGAGTCGGCTGAGATATCAATTAAAGAAACATATGGTTAGTCTCCTTTAGATCCACAATCGCTATCTCGAACATTTTCATCTATCTTGAAGGATGGTCGCTCACGGATCAGGTTACGGAACGTGCTTCTACCGTAACCTGATCGGTGAGCACCCATCTGTCATGATTGATATTCCCGATCACAACCGACAGGACAACGGACCCCTGGCTCAATGGTAGATTGTCAAACTCCACGACCAAATATTCCAGGTTCTAATCTCAAGTGGTCCACACTTGGGGTTGGGTATAACTGGCTAATAAGCCAGAAATGGCCATTCCGGTCTCCCTTGTCTTTGTCGGTACCATGCCACTTTCATCTATTTTACCTTCGAGAGGGAAACTGACTTAGTAAAATGCAGGTCCTCATTTTCAAAAAAATTGCAAACTTCATATCAGTGCGTGTACTAGCAATCAGTTTTCACTGACTCTTCTCATCTGCGCACTTTTGAGCTCCACCAATTAGACGGAAACTCACTAAACGACCGACGCTATGTACTTGCAATTCTTCAGGCTTTAAAGATAACTTGCTTAATTGGCGGCATTGAAAATAAATTAGACGAGAAGAGTAAATATCAAGATGTGGGCGTTAGCCTGATAAGTTGCCCGATATGGCGGCCAACTTGAGTGTCCTGTTAGATGAGCGCTGCCTCCGTCTCTGACAAGAAAACAGAGTTATGAACACAAGGCAACTATTTTACCCCTCATACAGTCCCTCGTCCCCTCCCCGCCCCGACTCTGTACCACCACCCCCAATTACCGTACCGGCTTCCTGCTCTTTATAAACGTAATTTGTTTTTCTGCAAAGAAGGACGGATATTTATTATCGTAAGACGTTTATGTGAGTAAATGGCAATGTTGCGTTGCTGTGGGGGGGGGGGGGCTAACCGCAGCAGTATGCTAGGAATGCGTAGGCAGCATGACTACTCAGAGGGCAATGTAGGATTCAGGAGGCTTTTAACTTTTCGATGTTTTCTTCGAACATGGGTGTTATGCACGGTGCCATTCACCCAAGAATGACCAAGCCATTGATACAAAACTGTTGATGTCGCCGATTAACTAACCGCCAAGATCTTGATATTTTTAAACATTTATCTTAACTAACTCGGGCCTCAGATCTCCCACTGCCAAATTCTGATTCTTTTTCTGCATGTTTTGTCAGCTCCAGTGCACGCGCCTGGAAGTTCAGCTGGCGGAGGAGCGTCAAAAGCGTCTTGCAAATGCCGTAAAGTTAGAGCAGGTATACGTGTTAACACGTTATTGCCAGAAAACGTTCATTTTCTGCACTTTTACTTCGTCTCTGCTGCCGTTATTTTGACTTTTGTTCATTTTTCTCTCCACCCCCCTCCCCCGGTTGGCGCAAAAAGTAGTTAGAAACAGATACAGACCTACATTGTTCATGTAAAGTTTGGGTTTTTCACGTTATTACTTAAAGTAGACATACATCTTCCATGTTCTCAGGGTATACCGAAATTTGTGGGCCTCGTGTATACTCGACGTATTACAAAACTGTCCAAACAGATTACTATTAATCATTAGATAATGGCTGATAACGACTTCGGCGCGTTTAGGATGACTGCGTCTAACAGCGGCGTGCATAACGTGCCCCCTGAAACTGGCCACGTGATAGATGCGCTGGACCAACACAGGAGGCGAGTTGCAGTGCGTTGGCGTATGGTTTGTGGGTCAGAATAACACGGCTGTTCGGGAGCATTTGAGTAATGGGGGGGAAGAGGCATTCACGCGTGATTGAAATGTACTCACCAGCATGAGCAAGTGAGTAATCGAGTGTTTGTCATGCGACTGGTTGTCACGCGCGTCCCCAAAGTTGGTCACGTGGTGGAAGCGGTGGACCAACACGGGGGCCATGTCGAATTCCGGCAGGCGTCATTGAAATGCGGATCGTAACAAATGCCAACATTTCGGACTGTGATAGTTGACCCAGTTCTAGCTCACGTTGTGCAAACTGGGTTTTCTGCCGCCATCCACTTTGTTGTTAGTTAAAATCTTGGTGAACTGTTGTGTGGGCCAAGAAGTGTCGGGTGGGACTTCGGGGTGCGGGCTCGGCCGTGCCGTTCACACGCGCCCTCCGCCGTCCCCGATTGACACCGGGCTTAGATGGGGGAGGAGGAGGAGGAGGAGGAGGAGGAGGAGGAGGAGGAGGAAGCGTATTTGATGCTGCGCAAGTCACCGTACCTGTTTCACCTTGCTGTGGAGCACACGATAGACATGACTGATAGAGGCGAACAGGCGAGTTCCAGGTAGCAGATCAGAAGACGTTCCCTATCGTAGCAGTGGGTCTGTCGGCCTTATGACTTGGCGCTTATTGGTTGCTTCCGGCCTGTGTGCAACCCACACACACATAGGCTGGGAAATCAGTCACGTGGGGAGGCGCGGGCGAGAAATTATCCCAGTGACGGTAAGGCAATTTGCCGAGCAATCGTCACACCAGCATCCAGCACGGATGACGAAATCACGGCCATTAACGACTCGGACGCGGACTGACAAGCCATTATCGCATCAATTACGACCCCTGCGGTGACTGCGCGAACTGTTAATTATGGCGCGCATATGGTCCCACGGCAGCCACGTGCTATAAATACTGAACTCCTTGTGCCATCATTACCCTTATCTGCGACTGTCTCTGATGATGGGTTCGAATGAGAATCCGAAACGTCAGGCCAATAAATTTCTTGTTACAGTGATCACATTTTCGTCTTCTGACCGGTAGACATAGTCGGACACGACGGTCGAAATTTCGGCGTGAATAATGAGCACAGATAACATTTACGAAGGCAAAGGTTGACGATTCCAGGAATACTGGCTTAGAGCGGGAGAGCGCTGAATGTTGAAAATGAAGAGGAGGTGAAAGAAGATGAAGAAGAAGAAGAAGAAGAAGAAGAAGAAGAAGAAGAAGAAAGAAGAAGAAGAAGAAGAAGAAGAAGAAGAAGAAGAGGAAAGAAATAAAGGGACGAAGAAAGGTAGAAAGATAAGGAGGGACAAGCAGGTGTAAAGACAATAAAAATAAAAAAATTACGATAACTAAGAGGCAATTCAGACATGGGATTGAGCCTGGCTGGCTGATTTCGGGCGATAAGCCACAAAAGGCCATCCCAATCTCCATGTCATTAAACTCATACCCCAATGTGAAGACTCGTATCTAAGGCCGTTATGGCGTCGGTTTTACTCAAACCATGCCCCAGTTGTCTTGAGTTCGAAGGCCTGCAGTTATAAGCTTCTCGACTAAACTCGAAACCTTTTCTAGCAATTTATCTCTCAAAACGCATTCTGTTAGTGCATTTGGTTTATACTTGCCCACGTTCCCCATTCTTTTCTATAGTAAAGTCAGAGAAAGTGATGACAGTTCGCCCTTTAAGCGCATTTCTGTCAGATACTGATAATGCATCTGCCGCGAACAAAAGAACTTCTTTTCTTCTTTTTCAAGCCCGTTTCCTCCGGTCTTTCTCGCTTATGAGCTCCTTTCTGCTATGATAAGTACACTGCATAATGGTTATATAAACATTGAATATTTATCTAAAGATTAATGTGGTGCCAGTTCTGTTTATAATAATAATAATGCCAATGGTCACCCGATTGTCAAACTTTTCGTAGTTTCCCATGTGATATTCTCCTATATGTGTAAATCACAATTATGTCAAGACAAACAGTGTTCTGTTAACGTTATGACTGCTTTTTAGGCCATATACTTGCATAGCTCAGCAATTTCGAACTTTTAAAGAAGAGTGACTTTTCACTCTGCTGAAAATTACGTTCTTACGGAGTTACAAAAATAAAACATTGCGTTTTTATTCAATAGGGAACGTTTTAACAAAACATTTTCACTAGGAATAGTGCCTTGTTTTAAAAAACCACGTAGGAATGGGCGGGCATGGTTTAAAGATTCGCTTGAGTGTAAGGTACTTTTGATTTTCGCCAAAAATTTGAAAGGTTTTCGATGTTAAAGAAAACTTTTTTCATAGAGTATTTAGTTTATATGTAAAGTACACGGCATTCGAAGCACTGTATATTAATCAAATGAACTTCATCCATCACATGTCATCCGTTTTTTCACATGCCATATGTATACAGTAGGCGTGCAAACTCATGAAATGTTGGCTGAAATTCTGAAATTTTTTTCGTTTTGAAAAGATAAATTAAGAAGGGTTTCAAAATTAATCATCACGTAGCATAATTCTATAATAAATCGGTTACCTCGAGATGCCGGCTTTCAAGTGCACTTCTTTCCGGCCGCATGCAAAAACCAAAGTCTGTAAAAATGACTACTTAATTGCATGCATTTTTAATCGATTTCCGATGCTCTTAAAAAGCCAATTATAGTTCATAGAAAACATACATGAAAATATTAATTCTTTTACTCATTCAGTAGAAAGTTACGTCTTCTTCCAATTTTCTACTCGAAATAAAAGTATAATTCGGTTTTAAAAAGTTTCTAATCATGGGGTTTTTTAATACCGTGAAATGCCCGTTCATGTAGCATCATGTTTCTTCATTTACTAATATTGCTTGTAAAGACTACAATTTGGCTCAAATCTACTGCTATATTTTATGAATCCATATAGTCGCCTCTTAGTACCGTAGGGCAATGCATGTTTTTCCGTAAGCAGAAAACATATGGTTTGTAGTTTGCAAACCTTGAATGCAAGTTTGACGACAGGTCAAGCCCAAAATTATTCGAAAATTGGAAAAGTTTTGAAAAACGAACTACACTCATGCTTTGGGTAAAAAGTTGAAAGAAGACGTACTTGTCTACCGAATGAACAAAAGAATGAATGATAGTATTTATGTCTTCCATGAAATATAATTGACTTTTCAATAGCATCGAAAATCATTGAGAATGCATGCTACACGTGCAGTCATTTTTCGTGAAATATAGTCTTTGCATGCGCCAGAAAGACGTCCGTTCGAGGCGACTGAAGTATTATTGAATTCTACTGAATGATGATTAATTTTACAGACATGCTTAATTAATCATTTTGAAACGAAAACCCATTTATGAATTTTAATTACTATTTCATCAGTTAGATCACATACTGTGTGTACCTTCGTACATTTCAATTTAAAGCCTAACAACAACGTTGAGGAAGTTTCAGCGCTTCTGCTGTAACTTCAATGAATGTGCGATCTCTCAACCGCTGGGCTGAAAGATTTCAACGAAGGCCTGTGTTTGTGCCCTGTTGTCGTTCAGCCTTGTCCAAATCCTTTTTCTTCCTATTTTAAAAAACGTTGAATGGAATGTTTAAATATAATTTCAGTTGAGGGGGACTACTTAGGCGATATCGCAGTACTGCGGGCATACATACACATATATCACACACGCCAGCAGCTGCCCAGAAAAGATGCATTTTCTAAAAAGGCTGCATAAATGCTGCACATTTTTGCATGCATTTTCGAAGCCTTTACTGCAAAATTCCATACTGACCTTCGAATGCACATCTCCCAGGCCGTGTACAAAGAACGCACTTGACAAAGGGGCTATTTAAGTAGTATGTAACGCTCCCCTTGATTTCCGATGTCATTGTAGATACAGATGTAACTTATGAAAGCAATCACAGAAATGTCCTTTCGTGTGCACATTTCGGCCACTTTTCAAAGCTATTCTCGATGTGAAGGTGTCTCACGATTTTAACAAAGTTTCCCATTTCCTCGATGATTTGAAATTCAGTCTGCTGGCCCATTTGCGCTCAGGCCTTACAAACTACAAGCTGCATACTTTCAATGAAACGAAATGTCTATATTCCCTTCTACCAATAAGCTGACATTTGAAAGACTGATTCACTTTTGAGATGGGTGTAGACTGTTTTGTATTTTTTGTCTTGATTACTAAAAAACGGACAGATGCGATGCCGGGAAAATTTTTATTTCACGCCTCTAAAAACCGCACAATATGAACTGAACTTGTGTACATGCTTTCTATAAAATATGTATCATATATATAATAAATATGAGAAGCCACTCCTAATAAAAGTCGACTCTGCATGCGGCCAAAAACTGCTCATTCAAAAGTTGATATATTTGGATTTCGCTGCACGATAACTGATATAACAGTCTCACGTAAGTAGTCGTTTTTAAGTGCGAAGTTATTTCAAAATTTTGGTAAGCTTTTTATGAGATAGGTGATCTAGTTATTACGCAAAAACTGCTGTTTTATTTCTCCCAATCGAAAACTATATCCTGTTTAAATATTTTATTTGAGGAAACGGGACCATTTAGTTTTAAAATGTTATTTCTGAGGGACCTGGAGTCTATGAATTGTCTTTTAGTGTTGCATCCTACTTGAATGTTTAATTATATCTCTTATGGATTCCACATCTACTTTTTAATATTCAACCAAGGGTGTTAGGGGACGGAATGATGACGGATTTGTTTATTGATTTGGCTGCGAAATATCCGTCGGTGTGTAAGCTGCTCTTCGACTTAAACTGCCTGCAAAATTGGCAGGCAATTGGTTCCCGCTATAAGTTAAAAACAAGCAAGAACAACGGCATTTACTGGTGTGACGAAATTTTTCGGCTGTTTGTTCGCTGAATATTGTTGCATCTTAATATGGCTAACAAATCACTGTAAAATCAGCATCTCTAGGGCATAGAATAAACTCTCTATTCGATGAATTTGCTTTTTAGAAGTACGAGATTGCCGTTTGCATACTGATTTTTGGGAAAAAATCAAACTGGTTTCTTCTCATCACTGTTTATTTATAGGTTAGGGTAACGATAGGCTGTAAGATCCCCAAGTAGATGGCAACTCCAAAAATATACCCTAAAATGTAATGTGAGTGTAAAAATTACTCAATATTCACCGTTTCCATTTTTTGATGTTTCCTCCCCTTCCCGATTGATTGTAAACTTGTCTGCGGCGCTTTATTTCAAGTCCCTTATTTTTTGAAAATGGCTTCCCGTTTATTTTTTCATTATCACGATTACTTTCTTTGGCAAACGACAGCGTAAGACTAGACATTCCGCAGACAATTAACCTATTTTCTGCGCTTTCTTGCCCCACCCGTAAAACCCTGTACCACAACTTAATGTATGACGAGGTCCACATGCTAGCTCATGTTATTTAGGGATCCTACAGCCTACCGTTGCCAGAAGCAAGTAGTTAACGGTCAAAAAATTGTTCATACCGATAAATTCTTTTGCTTCGCCCGTTTTAAAAATTAAAAGTCACCCAGTTCCGACCAAGAGGCAATGGAGGACAGTGCAGCTGTTTTATCTTTTCGACTGTTTTGTCAGATATCCACAACCCCCTATAAACCGATAAGTTCGTTTGTTTAGCGTAGTTGGCTGCACGTTGTCCGGAGTTCTTCTGGTGCCCTAGTCGGGGGAATTAATTCGTCAGACTGGTAGCGGAGATTTTTATTGTCTTGATTGGTGTCTGACGAAACGTTTCCCTATTAGCATCGCATACTCATTGTAAGTATAGAGAATACATGCAGTCCTCCCTGTCTAAAATCGAAACAGGCCTGACTCGACCAACTGGCGTTGCGGGAGGGGGGTTTACGGGAGGTACGGAAGTGCAAATGGAGGCGGGAACTTTCAGAGATTAATTCAAACAACAGTGCCTGAAGCCATGCAATAGTAAGAACAGCGTCTTGCATGTCATAACTCTGTCATGGCTTACGACCATACCACGTAGCAGATGCGCTGGGCCAGCACCGGGCCCATGTGCTAGTTAACGCCGCTCCAATTAAAATCCAACCTGCTCCCATTTTTCCTTGGCATAAAATCCTGGTCAATTGTGGACCAGGAAGTCTGATTGTACGCCTAGACGCGGGTGTACGGTGGGCCTGTACTCTTCCGCCTCCGGTTTTCTTGACAACGGACCCGGGTGGGGGAGGAAGAGAGCGTGCGGTTGATGCAGCGGAAGTCGCCGTTCCTGTTCTCCCTCTGTTGTGGAACATGCGGTGAGCATTGTCAGTCACGACGGTTGAACTGTCGTGTGTAGACAATCACCACCACCGTCATCACCACTATCACCTCAGCCATCTTTTCATTTTCCAAATATTCTGCTTCCTTTTTTATGAGCGTAATTAGGGGTGCTTGCGGCATACGTGGCCGTTGCCTATATGTATATATATCAAGCGAATAATTTCAGAAATTACCCAATGCAGGACATGGAGTTAGATCTCCAGGACTTGACAGTTTTGGGTCGGAACCGAACTCAATGGGGTCACGTAGCAGATAGGTTGGACTCACACGGGGACTAGATCGGGGTCCGACAGGCATTATCGAGGATGCGCACCCATAATAAATGCCAACGTTGGAATGTGTCACGTCCATGCGCAGGCCCTCGCCGCAACCATTAAGGTCCGTATCACCCCCCTTTATCTTTTCTCGTGGTATCAAACTCTGATCAGTGTCCATGGGAACCAGGGGGTGTGGCGGCACGCACTATGGTACGGGTTTCCGCCACGCCAGACATCTGAGCCCTCCCTCTCTCCTCCGGTCTTCTTGACACTGTCGTGACGCGGGACCCAGGTGGGAAAGAATCAGACAGTGCGTTAGACGCAGCGCAAGTCTACTGTCGGTTTAATTTAACTCAAACACAAGACACCATCCCTGCTCTCACGCCGCTGTGGAGCACACGGCGGACGGTCGAACTGTCGTGTATGGCTTTGTGACCGATTAACCAGAGAACAGTACGATATTTGTAGACGGCGATGTCCATCATGTACTTCAGAGCATAATGGTCACAGAACGCTGACGTGTGCGTTAATTAATTTATGGTGACAGCTGGCTTGCGCTGCATCTACCGCACTATCTCCTCCCCCACCCACCTGGATGCGGTAGCAAGAGAGTCTCAGACCGGGCGGAAGTGAAGTCAGAATTTCACGAGGACGACTAGAAGCTGACATATGTGAGAATGCCATGGTGATCACAGCGAGTAGAAGCCAGTGAGATTGACGTTCACTCCCCAGAAGGAACGAGTTATCCCTGTCATAGGCGGTAATCTTCCAAGTAACCACTTCTAGCCCCTCTGGTAGATTCGAGTGCATCAGCTTTATTATAGTGAGCAATTGACCGAGGGTATGAATCCTTTCCAGTGTTGAGCTTACTCCCTTTCCTCTTTCATTCACTGGTACACTGTCTGAGTCTTCGAACCAGCTAGTGAGCGGATTGGGTGCAGTGGCTGACGTGGCATGAAGCCTACGCCTTGACACGCTACCACATCCCCTGTCTCATATGCAACAGTGGTTACGTGCTCGCGCAACCTCCGTGCCGCCTGGGCAACGTGTGCCCCAATGTTGTACAATCTGGCCCCGCTTTTGACCCAACGAATCCCAATCGTAATCCACTTGAGGTGGAAAGAGTAACCAGGCAGGGACTTATTGACGCCCGAAGATGCCTCCGCTGCGTGGCTGGTCGCCACTTAGTAGTCAGAGTTTCGCGGGTAGAATTCTAACTCACGACCGTTGTCGACACGTTGGGTAGCCTGCAGACAAACCAACAGGCAGATTCGTCAGCCCCGTATTCGAGCTATTCCGAACGCAGTGACCGTTGTCTGTTTGCCGGGTTTGTATGCCCAGGGCCCGCAACTTACTACAGTAGGTGGGCTAAATCATGAAGTGTCAACCGAAATTCCAAAATGCGTTTTCGTAACGAAAACAATTAATTAAGTGGGGTTGTAAAATTAGTCAGCCTGCAAAATAATTATAGAGTATTTCAGTTACCTCAGGATGCTGGGTTTCGAATAAACTCACTACTGTCTGCATGCAAAAACTACACTCTGTAAAAAACGACCGCTTAAGTAGCATGAATTTTTCTCATTGATTTTCGATGCCCCTAAAAGTCCAAGTATCTTTTATGAAAAACATGCATAAAAAATATTTATTCGCTTGCTCATTCGGTAGAAAATTACGTTTTTTTCTAATTTTATACTCGAAGGAGTGATGTTATTCGGTTTTTAAAAAGTTTTTGAATTCCCAAATAATTTTGAACCCGTTCTACCGTCACTCTTGGATTCAGGGTTCCCAAACTACAAGTCATGTATTTTCCGCGTACAGAAAGCCCACATTTCTCTACGGTAATAAAGGATAACCATATAGGGTTCATAAAATTCAGCAATGGATTTGATCCATATTGTTAACTTTACAAGCGGCATTAGTAAATGCAGAGACGGGGCGATTTTTGAACGGCCATGTCACGGTATTTAAAAGTCCCACAATAAGAAACCCTTTGAAAACCGAATTATATCACTCCTTCGAGTATAAAATTAGAAGAAGAAGAAGAACAAGAAGAAGAACAAGAAGAACAAGAACAAGAAGAATAAGAAGAAGAAGAAGACGTAATTGTCTACCGAATGAGAAAAAGAATGAGTACTTCTATGCTTGTTTTATATGAAATATAATTGGACTTTTAGGGGCATCGAAAATCAATGAGAAAAAATCATGTTACATAAGTGATCATTTTTTACAGAGTGTACTTTTACATGCAGACAGTAGGAAGTTCATTCGAAAGCCAGCATCCTGAGGTAACTGAAATACTATATAATTATTTTGCAGACTGACTAATTTTACACTCCTATGTAATTAATCTTTTCGTTACAAAAACGCATTTCAGAATTTCGGTTGACATTTCATGAGTTAGCCCACGTTGTGTATCTGAACGAAGAAACATCTTTTCTGTTAATTCATCTTGGATTATTTCAACTTTATTTGGCAACCACACATCATATCTGGTTGATGAGAAAAAAATACTTGCATTTTGCTGTTAGACCGGTGACCTAAGATTGTGCCTGCTTTATTTGTTCTCCTTTTGTACCCTCTGGACCGCTGATTTCATAAGGTTTCCTACGGCTTCGCATTGCCACTCATACGTTCTCTACTTCGCCTTGCCTTTTTTATATAACACTTTCTAACTGTTCCCTGCGCGAGTACAAACTCAACTGCAGTGTCATTCCACTATTATTTGGGGTTGAGTCAGAATCCGATGAGAGGTTATTGCAGCGAAACATGATTTGAAACATCAAAGTTAGTTTTAATAATACTCTCCACTATCATGGGATGATAGTTTACCGATTAGGTTGCAAGACATGCCATCCCATTCTCCATTGTCTTTTCCGTGACTTTTTCCTGACACAATATTCCTTACGGTTTAAATGTATAGTTTATTGTCCTGAGCTTTCAGACTCGTAAAGGGGTCCATCGTCAGAGGTAGTGGCAGCAACAGAACAAGCGACAGTTATAAGGCATGTAGGCCAATCATCGACTGACGGCGCAGGACTGCAGGTGACTACGCAGGGCTCTGCACGCCGGCGCCAGATCGATTAATCGATTTACTGAGTACTCATCCGAGGCCCAGGCTTCAATTAATTCTCGGCCTGTTTTGTTTCCGGCGTGGGCGGCTATTTTGGTGACTGCAAAGTTAAACTCCTGACCCATTTCGTAGGTGTGGGCGGCCACTTGTGATACTGCGTCTCCTCGTCGTCCAGCCAGCTGGAAACAAAACAGGCCGAGAACTGATTGAAGCCTGGGCCTCGGATTAGAACTCGACAAATCGATTAACTGATCTGACGCCGACGTACAGAGCCCTGCTTAGTCTTCTTCAGTCTTGCGCCTTCAGTCGATAATTGGCCTGCATGCCTAATAACTGTCGCTTGTTCTGTTGCTACCACTACCTCTGACGATGGACTCCTTTACGAGTCGGAAAGCTCAGGACAATAAACGAAGTGTTCCGGTGCTCTCCTCTTCTTCGTCACTTATGCATACACCTGGAACTCGAAATTTCGCCTTCATTCGTGAAACGTATAGTTTGCCTAGAGTCAAGGAAATACTAAATATGATATATGGGCGTTCACAAATCGGATTACGGAACGTGCTCGTTCCGTTGTGTCTTGCGGTTCAAACTGACATTTCCAACGTTGCTGCTGACGATGTCCACCGTGTGGTCCACAACGAGGTAAGGCAGCCTTAGCTACTTGCGCAGCATCTACTGCCCTATCTCCTCCTCCCCCACCTGGGCCCGGTGTCAAGACATGACCAAGAAGACTGGAGGCGAGGGGGGAGGACGCGGCCGAACCCGCGGCTTGGCGCTCCACTCCACTCCGCCTGGTCTACGCAACAAATGACCAGGATTTTAACCAACGGCAGCAACGCCACAACGAGTCAGAAAGACTGGACAGCCGCACTCACGACCTGAATACTAAACAGGAGCGCAAGCGCATCTATCGACAGAGGACCAGGTGTCAGCGAACTGTCAGCGCATACCGAGCTGCGAGGGCCGTGGTTTGCTGATTCTGAAATAGCAGACGCTTAGAAACCTTTAGACCCAGCACACTGACACGTGGCCTTTCATTTGCCTGGGTCGTCACCGTTCAAGGCTGGGCAACGAAACAGTCGTCGCCTGGGAGGCACTACCCACAAGGCTCAAACTGGAATCTCTACTGATTTACACTTGGGGCTTCGTATGACTGACTGGTGACAGCTAATAGGCCAGAAACGGTCATTCCGGTCTCCTTTGTCTTTGTCGGTGCCGTCTCATTAAATAGTCAAAGACAGATGACCCCGCGTGTTGGGCATGTCGAGGAAGATTAAACTGCTACTAGAGGATTTTTAAACGAACTGGAAGACTACAGCGGGAATAAAAGCACGTATGTTAGATTCATTTGAATACTGGGCAAGTTGTCGATCGACCACGCGTAAATAAGGCTAGTTAAGTCCGATGGGGATACGAACCGGTAAGGATCGCTTGTGAACTCCCTCCAGGACACGGGAATAGAAATCCCCATTAGTGAATGTGTCTATATGACAACCTCCAGGGAAATTAGGGTTATGGTCTGGGTTGTGGGTACGGTTACTTTTAGGAAAGACGCGGGAATAGATAACTCAAGGGCACGTGCACTGTAGGGGGGAGTGCGTTTTTTTCTGCGTCCTCCAGGGGGGAGCGTCAACCATGTAATCCTCAGCCAAGAATCCATTAGGATAACTGTTGTCATCAAAAATTGTCAGTCTTCCCGAGACGCGTTGGCTTTCCTCCCAATGGCATTTCTGGGAATGTCATTTCGAATACTAATGTCCATCTTGGCTACACTGAATTTTCACATGCGCAGACAGGTGAAGCATCTTTGACCGAAACAACTACTGTTATGCGGCAGCTTACTGGATAGTTATCGAAAGTTTCTCCCTTAGCGTTATCGAAGACTTCTTACCGTGTTGAAGACGCTTAACGGTGACAGAAGCAAGCAGTTTCGGGGTCTTCTACAACCGAACGCTTTAGCTCGTCCTCGAACGACATTACAATACTGGGCAGCCAGGTAGGGCTTGATTTACTCGTATTGCCGTTGCTGTTGGTAAAGTCTTTCTCGAAGCTCGAAACTGTGCTATGCCAAAGCTGATGACCAAAGCTGATGATGATGTTTGCATTCACCACGATGCCTGTAGACTAAACAATTTTACCTCTTTTTCCCGTGTCTTAAGTGTGCCTCAACTGTCCGCTTTATTTTGACCAACAAAGCAAGTTAATGTGCCTCTAAACTCTGTTAAAGCATGACATTCTGTGTTCATCTGTGCAGTTTTTGCTATTCCCCTCGCATTTCTTTCATGTTACTTCCTTTCCATTTCCTCCATATATATCCTCTGCATGTAACCAATAGGGATTTCAAAGGTACACACCTACTTTCCCTGAAATATACTGATACTGACCGTCTTTTCAATTAAATCACAATCGCGTCTTCGACACACGGCCTAGGGATATGCGACAAATTTCGTATTGGGCCATGAGCTCAGGCGTAGTCTTGTAGACGATATCATAACCTTCGGTCTGTTAGGTTCTGCTTCATTCTATGTAAAATGTAAATACTGTGTCTTGTTCACCTACTATACTCTGCATAAAATTACTACTTAATTGGCATGCAATTTTCTCATTGATTTTCGATGCCCTTGAAAATTTAATTATATTTCATGGAAAACATGCATAAAAATATTCATTCTTTTACCTATTCGGTAGAAAATCACGTCTTCTTCCAACTTCATACTCAAAAGAAAAGTAGAATCCGGTTTTAAAAAACTTTTCTATTTCCCGAATAATTTTGAACCCGACCTGCTGTTACACTTGCATTCAGGGTTTCAAAACTACAAGCTGTATATTTTCCGTGTACGGAAAACCATGCATTTCTCTACGGTGTTAAGAGGAAACCATATGAGGTTCATAAAATAAAGCATTGTATTTGAGCCGTATTTTTAACTTTACATGCGACATTCGTAAATGCAGATACATGACGTTTTACGAATGGCCATTTAACGGTATTAAAAAATCTCACAATTAGGAACTTTTTTAAAACCAAATTCTACTCTTCTTTTGAGTATGAAATTAAAAGAAGACGTGATTTTTTACTGAATAAGTAAAAGAATGAATGTTGTTATGCACGTTTTCCATGAAATGTGATGGAATTTTCAAGGGCATCGAAAATCAATGAGAGAATTGCATGCTACTTAAGTAGTCATTTTTTGCAGAGTATAGATCTTGCATGCAGCCGAAAATAGGTTCTTTCGAAAGCCGACACCCTGAGGTAATTGGATCATTATAGATTTATGCTGCATCTTGATTAGTTTTACAACACTACTTAATTTATCTTTTCGAAACGAGAACGCATTTCGAAATTTTGGTTGACATTTCATGAGTTAGCACATCTACTGTACTTGGTTGCAATTGTCTCCAGTCCCCGTTGCCCCCATGTATAGTCATTACTTATACTCACATCTTTGTAATTGCAAATTGGAATTTATTTGTCCCCGCACAGCATGTATTGCTGAAACTATAAAACTTTGGACAATTAATTTAACCTAACATTTTTTACCGCTTGATTCGAAGGATGTTTTATTTAAAGCACAGAGGCTAACTTTGCTCTGAGCCCTAGTGGTTGGACACATTTTTTGAATAAGAGAGGTTTGTTTCTTTGAAACTAAAAGTACGCATCCGCTCTGACGTCAACTGTGTCTGTCGCGTCAGGCTCTTAACTTGCGAAAGAAAACACGTGATTTTGTAGGTTGTGATTTTTCAGATGTTCTCTCCTTCCCAAGTTAGCAGGGGGGAGGGGGTCTCGACAGCAATATGTCTTTTTCCCCATAATTTCAGAACGTTATTGCCCTGCTCACGGCAGTCGCCTATGGATATGGGTTTGGATGATCTGATGAGTGATCGAAGTCCTACGTTTGACGGACTTGACTTCCTGGTTTTGAATAATTTCCAAAAAATACATTTAGGCAGGCTAACTGGCCTGCGAACGTTTACGATTTTGCCAAGCATAAAATCCAATACATTACTCACAGTCTGCTCTGTTGTGTTTTTATTTCAGATGTTGGGTCAGGAGCCTGGAGGGTTACCGAGTAATCCGAGCCTTCCAACTGACATTTATACGCGTCTGGACTCTGCTCTTAGCCAAGTTGAGATCTTGCTGCGTCAATTTCGTGTTCAGAACAAGCAGAGGTACGTTGTGCTGGCTGCCCACTGTGCGCCCACGTTATCATCCTGTGTCGACTGTAATCCTACTACTTGTGGAGCAACCTTACGTGTGTGCATTTGTTTGTACGCCACATCATGGTCCCACAACTGGCTGTGCTGCAGGTGTACTGGGCCGAAACGGGAGCCAGGTTGGCTCGCGGCACGCGTTTACCAGACAGTGCGGACTTCGCACAGTCCCGTGGCTACTGCTGTAAATGCGCGCGGCCCACCGAAGACGTGGACCTTCACGTCATACCGCGCAGATGCTGTTAAAGGCTGCTATAATTATGAACTAATTCACGCGAATGGTACTAGTCCTACGGACGCTCTGTGGAACACTGGGTTGAAGCCGTCGCTTACGGGGGCCAAACTATCATATGGTAGACACACCTGCAGTCATCCGTCAATCCTTGCGGAAACACATAACAAAGAACAGTTCGCAAAGGCCTTGTGGGTTTAAGTCAGATATTTCATCTATTCGCATTCCAGGGATAATAATCGTAGGGTGGTACCGTAAAATAGGTTAAACTGAAGTTCTGGCAAAATGCCCTTGTAGAGAATAAGGAAGTCACTTTTGCGTCAAAAATTGTGACGCAGTACGTTTTAGATCTATGCTCCCTTCCTAATAATTGATGCTATTTATAAATTAGGAGTCAGACCTCAGCTGCCACTGTAAAAGAAGATTTTGTGAGCTTCACTAGCCTCAGGGGCTCCAACTCACTGTCGGTGTGTCATGTGGTCTGAATCAGCAGTGTATGCCGATCATCCCAAACGGTTAGTTAAACGATTCTACTGTGCATAAGGGAAAGTAGGTCTTTGTGAAAACTCGAAATGACACGGGGAGCCAGTTATTTCAGTCCCGAAGGCGTTTATTCATAATGGACGACTCCCCCTCGATGATTGAAAATGCTCCACCCCTTCGTCCGTACAGTACCGCAATATACGCTGAAAGGAATATCCACAAAGACAAAGGGAACTTGAATGGGCATTTCCGGTTTGTTAGCCGTCACCAGTAAGTCATACCTAATCCCAGCCTTAAGACAAAACCGAAATGGCATGTCCGCTAACCCGAAAGGTGAACGTAATGTAATTAATATTCCCGATCGCAATCGGCCCTGTGTCTCAATGGTAGTGTTCGACGCAATGACCAAAGATCCGGGCTTAAAACCCCAGGTACTCCAGAAACCGAGGTTGGGCCTGCCTGGCTGTTGACAAGTTGCATGCCCGAAACTGCCATTACAGTCCCCCTTGTTGAAGAAGGAGACACGATCGCCGGGACAAGAGCTTTATTAGCCTGACGTTTCGGATTCCTACTCGAATCCATAATCAGAGACAAAAAAAACAGAAACGGGTGGTTGTTGCAAAAGGGGCCGCGGTATTTATAGGATGCAGTAGCCATGCTACCGTTACCTATGAACTTTTACGGCTCCCCCCTTCATCCGAGATCGTCGCACGTGGTGTGATCACTGCTTGATGACCGACATTCGAGTCGATAATTACCGCAATTTCATCACGTGCGTTGGATGTTGGCGTGATGATTGCTCGGCCATCTGACGCACCGACCCCGGTGTTGGGAAAAGTGTTCACCTCTGCGCTCCCCGCATGGCTTGTTACTCCGCCTAGTCGAAATTTTAGCACGCAGTATGGAGTGGGAAGATCGTTGCACTTGTTGATGGACTGGGGGCCAGTAAACCATAATTCCAGTAGCTCCCGGCTCACGCGGTTGTCACCTCTTGCGAGAATTTCGGCCTCATCGAATTGGAATGTGTGGCCGGATCTCGTCGAATGAGCCGAATGAGTCGAATGGCGTCATTTCTGCGCACCGCTGCCGCGTGTTCGGCCATTATCGTTCGGAGCTGTCTTCCGGTTTCTCCGACGTAGTTGCTTTGTCCGCAACTGCACCAGATCCGATAAACGACTCCAGACGTTTCTAGCCGTGGCAGTGGGTCTTTCGGTTTCATGACCAGACGCCTGATGGTTGCCTCCGGTCTGTGTGCCACTCCAACCCCAAGTGGTGCGAGAAGGCCGCCGACAGCTTCCGAAACGTTCTTGACATGCGGAAGTGCCCGCCAAGATTTGGTGTCCGTGCGGTTAGGCCTCTCGTCCCTTTTGCGTATGCAGTGGTTGACGAAGTTGCGCGGGTAGCCATTGGCTTTGAAGACCCGTCGGAGGTATTGTAGTTCGGCAATTTTGTCTCCTTGTCTTTGTTGGGACTCCTTACAGCATATAATCCTTTTTGCTATGCGACCATCATCAATTCCAACACAATACAGCGAAATCCTTATCTCTAAATTTACCCAGAAAGTGGGGCGTGCAATCTATGATAAATGCTAGAGGGACGCTCACTGATCGTTTTATGGAACTTGCTCGTCCCGTTCTGCCTTACAGGCTCTCCCTCGAGCCCAACCAGCAGCCGCACAGTGGCGCATTATATAGGCAGTATGTTATTACCGACTGGAATGGCCATTTCTGGCTTATTAGCCGTCGGCCATACCCAACCCCGAAGTGTGGAACACCCGAGGCTCGATCCCGCGACTTGTTAGTTAGAAGTCCAACGTCTCTAAGCACTGGGCAATGAGCCCGTTGCCCTGTCGGTTTTCGATCGGGAATATACAATGGTAGAGGGCGCTCATCGATCGTTCTTACGGAACTCACTCGTTCCGTTGGACTTCCAACTAACAGGTCGCGGGATCGAACACCAGGTGTTTCGCACTTCGGACTTCGGTATGGCTGGCCGAGGACAGCTAACAAGCCAGAAACGGCCATTCCAGTCTCCCTTGTCTTTTTTGGATATTGCTGCCCCAATCTGCGATCAATCCGTGCATTTTTCTGCATAAAATGAAGACTAGACCGGTTATGAGAGAAGATGCGTTGTGTTCAGTCAAGCTGTAGACTTTTAGTGCAACGTGTTATGTCTCTTGTTTCTTATGGACATAATAAACGCTTAAACCTCCCAGGTGAAGTTAAATTTTTTTAAGAAATTGGCAGCCGGACCAAGCGCTGTGGGACTGGGGAAATTTTATGACGGTGGACGCAGGCCTTTCGTTCAGTGTAGATGCCGAACTAATTTGAGCCTCGTTAATTGCTTTCATGCATCTGAAAACCTAAGCATATTTTCTCAACTTCACACAGTTCATTTCTCTTTTCGTGTTTCAGTCCAACCATTTGCCTACCTGTACGATGAAGCAAATGGCATCACAAAAGAATTGGTACACTGTTTGCAGATAACTGTCCAAAATCAGTGTTCCAGCCCACCACAGTGATTATGATCTTGATCGTATATTAGTCCGAAATAGGCCTGCAAATGTAATTTCGTAGAAGTAACTCCGCGTGAAATGCCCAT
Source organism: Spirometra erinaceieuropaei (assembly GCA_902702965.1). Classification (NCBI taxonomy): domain Eukaryota; kingdom Metazoa; phylum Platyhelminthes; class Cestoda; order Diphyllobothriidea; family Diphyllobothriidae; genus Spirometra; species Spirometra erinaceieuropaei. The sequence continues at coordinate 18,706 of CACRXP010000406.1, read as the reverse complement.
TAAAATTAAAACAACTCAACAGATTGTTACTGTGATCCCAAAGCAAGTACTATTTAACAGCCAATGAACAGGCTGTTGATTTTTAAATCACACCTGCTGAAGGCTGGTTCTGGGTTTGACAAGCCCTTTCATTATGCTGTCTAATATGTGGTGCTCGAGAGAACAGGCCGATAGAAGGCAACATTTAACAAGCCCCGACGTGTTCGGGTCAGCTTATTTTAGTCGAAAATTGTCTCATTTAGTAATGTCTCCGTAGAATATCTGTCCCCAGCGAATGAAAGAACTACAGCATCTCATTGGCTAATCCATTGTTGTCGTTTCGGTTAGGCTCGGTAATATTGCCCCGCCCCCCGAGTGGTGGCTTTACGCCGAAATCGAGGAGTTTAGGTTTAATGTCAGGGTTAGAAGGGTAAGGACTAGAGTCGAGGTTATTGGACTTAGTGTAAGGGCCGAAAATAGGTAACCACTGGAATTTAGCGCAAGGTCACTGGGAGGTTCATATGTTCGTGACCAGCCACCATTTCTAAAGTCTTAAAGTATAATGGTAAGGTCATTCTGACATTAGGAAGTTGACTACTCACGTCTGAGGTCGAAGCTTTGGCAGACAGCAGACGAAACAGGAGTCTGGGCTTTCATTCAGTGGCCGTAATGGGGATATAGGGTAGGCACATACTACCACATACTACGGACTGTATATGCACAGAATGTGAATATTGCTCGGTTATTTCTTGGTGTTAATCAATTTCCGCCTAAGTGCTTTTTAAACGCTGGGATTTACTACAAATTCACGTATCAGTTTTTAAAAAATGATGAAAGCTTATCAAAGTGTCTCGTGTCTGAAAGCGTGCATTTTCAAGTGGTATACAATCGTGATCCGCTGTCCCTGAGTTATGCACTTGAAACGCAGTTCATGCTACTGTCTTCCTATGTCTGGTTATTTATTTCTCCGAGTTAATCAGTTGTTCTCGACAGGAGCTTGCAAGTTCTCGGCATTCCAACGGATGACTGCGTTCGACAACAACATATGAGACGTTTGCTACGACAAGCGGAAACCGCTGCATTCAAAAATTCTACTTCTTTGCATTCGGTACTCAGAAGTGCCTTTGATACCAACGAATTATTCAAAAATTGCCTTCACAGTCATAAAGGTTACCCGCATTCTTTCGAAAATAAGACACCAAACGGAGGCCTACCCTGAGGCAAAAACCTTCATTTGTTTGCCCTAATTTAAATGTCAGGACTTTGTTTAAAATCTCCCATCAACCGATTAAGAGAAAGGGAATAAGAAATTGGCTACTCTGGACTAACTTCAAATGCCCCTGCGGCAAGTCGACTCTATAACGGGAGCCACGGTCGGACCTACGTTATTTTGAATGTTAAGCTGCCTGCATTTGAAATAACCACCGATATGATCTGCTACATAATTGGTCCACTGTCCCCGTATAGTTGTCCAATTTCGGTGAAAAATTGCTTTATTCGGACAGACAGGCGGCCGGCTTTTATGCGGATTCATGTTCCTCATGCACTCGTGAACGCATTTCTGTTTGTTTCGAGCAGATATTTGGTTGCCTAGCAAGCATCGAGCTCATAAAGGCGTCTTCTTTGTTCGAATTCTACAAGAGTGCTCGTCGGTCGTTCCATATCTGAACATGAAAACGCCAAAGACACATGTACGCTTATATAAATTGTTCATACTCAGAAGGCATGAGAGGCTGCGAGGAGACGTTCCGTCAAGGCGGAAAGGCTAAGTAGTACGGTGGGAGGATGAGTGTGGAATCGAATTTCATTCGTTCATGCAAGACAAATTCTTACCACGTTGGCATAAAGTTTTCTATTGATTTTTGTGACGTATGGTTGGCAAAATCCATTTTTCACATCCATTTTGTAGAGAATGACGTCCTCTTTTAATCTTATATACAGAAATCTGCATTTGTGGGAAAACAATTTGATTTTATATATATCTGATTCGACGAGCTACGGAATTCCACTTTCTGTAGAAAAACGATAAAGGCAAGGGGCGATTGAAACGAGGTTTGACGCTGGCTGTATTATGGGCTCTCAGCGGGTTGGACACTGTGGCTTGCCATAAAGTCGCACGTAATCGTCAGATATTTGTGGGATTGGATTCTATGCGAGCTTTATCATTCTTTTGTTAGCTAGCATGTTTCATCTAATTCACGTCTGGACTTTTAACGGAAATTTAAAAGTCACTATAGGGTAACAATCGGGAGACGGCACCCAAAAAATCCATTACCTAGAAAGAATACCTTTACCAGTGGACTCATACACCTTCAGGCTATATCAGAGGTTGCAGGCCTACTTTCACGCACTAGGACTTTCCCCGGCGGCCTAACATGGGCTGGCCGAACGAACATCGCAGGAGGTTACATGGACGATGGTCGCTGTTACCCAACCTTCCCCATCGTTACACACGTACACCTGAATATACGGCAAACATTCGCATCATGGCAGTTTATTACACAATAAAATCACTTTTAAATAGGATAAGTCTGCGCAACATGGAACAGGAACAGTTCCCAGGCATCTGTCAAAGACATGGCATTGAGGCCAAACCAAAGACGATACTGTACTTCGTCTATGGGAGCCCACACAGCTCAACCACATGCAGGGCCTGCCTCGAGGAGTTTCATTTTCAGTCTACTCCAGTATGCCTCAATGGCATTGGTGTGCCGTCCGGTGGTAGGGTCCTTGAAGTTCTTTGAGTGGTTAACAGAGCAATGTAGATAAGCTTCTGAGGGAAGACGATTATACGCCTTCCACTCGTCCGCTACCACTAAACTGCCTTTGGCGACCCATTTTGTAATAACGGAACGGAGAGCGGGCCAACTTCGATCATTCACCTGTTCAAATAAGGCATTCCGTCGGCTAGTATCGTACATCCCGACGAGCCACCACCCATAAAAACCCTATTACCACCTATCCCGTAAGACAGGCTGCTTTGGTTAGGCGGATTTTTTTGGGTGCCATCTGCCGATTGTTACCCACTATAGTCTCATAACGGTCTTATGCCTATTTGTACATCAAACATATTCTAAAGCCTAAATTGTTCCCTGTGAAATCTACTTAACTCTATGCCAGCGTATAGCTACTGCCTTTTCTGTACGACATTTCTGAGGCATACTGCGAGACAAAGAATGCAGTTATTTGACGAACGGCACGATTTGTTGACGTCAAAGATTTTTACGACGGCATCTCGACCGTCATCTGCCGCTACAGAGCATGAATGGCTAATTAGGGCGGCACGGAGAACTTAGATACCGTCATTAATGGCGTCCGACGCATTCGTTCAGACATAGAGTTTGAATTATTTCAGTGCTGATCAGTGTTCGGTACTGAGAAGGCGGTCGCTTAACCTTTTTAACTAACAAGCTGCTCTCAGTATTTAAGGATAGAGTTCTAAAATAAACGCATGCTTTTTGTCTCCCTGCGCTCACCCGCTTCTTATGCCGCTCCTGTTTTTAGCTTTCTAGCGAAAAAGGAGGAACAACAGTTGCGGCTTCTTCAGACAGCCCTGCGGAAGTTGACCGCCCCCTTTAATGAGGTCAAACCCTCTAAGGCGCCCTCAGCCGCGGTCGAGCCGTCAGCGGTGACGCCGCGTACAAGACGACTGAGCGGCCAGCCCTCCGGTCTCTCCAACCCCTGTCCCATTCACGCTCGTCAGACATCTTGTCCAGAGGACATCATCAGCGACCAGGAGCAGACCTCGGAGCTTTCAGGCAACTCAATATGCGCCCTTCACGGCCGCCAGAAATCCCATCATTCAGCAACGACAACAACAACTGCCATACCTCAAACTTCTTTACACCTGACCTCTGTCAGCAGGACCGGTCCGAAGTTCAGTGCATCTACGCGGGCGACAGAGGTAGGTTGGGTGGAAGACCGCAGTCCTTCGACTGCCCTTGTTCGTTGCTACAGTCTGGTGGGGGAGGAATGTCGGGATGGGTTTCAGTTTTGTGGCGGGATTGTCGGAGGTACTTTCCAAAAGCTGGAAAGCAACTTTACTTGAACACGGGCATAAGCACCCCCACCCATATTTCCGTGTCACAGAACCAACTCTAACTCTCTGAAGCTTAACCTTAGCACTAATTTCCCCTGACAGTTAGCACAAGGCCACCTATAATACCGGAGAGGTCCATATTCCCATGTCCTACCATAACCTTTGTGTGCGACTGTGAACGACCGGTGATGTTGATGGAAGAACCCATAGGGTAATGAAGGGCCGATAACTCCCGGGGTAGCATACACTGAGCAGAGTTATTAGGCATTCCATCGCAGTCACCCGGACGAACAAGACGGAACAGGGCCTAGACTGATTCCGAAGGTGTGCTAATAACGGCAATGAGTTTAATAGACAGGAAAACAGTCAATGTGTGAAAAGGGAGGAGTTATATCAGGGGAATGATCCACTTATATAAGAAGGGACACCATCGTGACAATATAACAACCGGTATGGAACGCAGAGCTGTGGGAAACTGCAGAGGGAAGGCTAAGGGAGTACACACGTAAAGGAGGAGAGAGACGAGTTGCGGCGAATGTTGTGCGAGGAGAGCAGGAAGTTGTGAGCGATGAGGCATCGGCTATCTCCACTGACACGCGGTGGCACCATCTTCATCCGGATCCGCGCAAAAAATGCCTTTAATCCGTTCAAACAACTCGGTTCAACTTGTGGTCTTTTAAAATGCACCTTAACTTTCTCCTAGCCCAGATATTTTGAACCATTCATAGTTCTAGACTCCCGTGGCTGGTAATAAAACCGACAGCAAAGTTGGCGACCTGTTTTCCTAACCTTCAACCGGAGGGGAACTAATATCTGAGCACGTGTACCCAGAAAAGGTCCACAAGGTAGAGCATGACTCACTTAAGATGGGCTCGCCCTTCTTTAACAATGAGGCCATTGTTCAGCATTGTCGAATTGTGGGCGTGGTGCAAATGTTTAAATATTAAGGCCCGGACACAACACAGTGAAGAATTCGTAAAATCCGCTTCATCTGCATCTTATTGGAAAAATAGACAAAGACACCGTATGCGATCTCACTCAAAGAACAAGAACCAGATCATCGTGGCGTACTGCGTCTTCACCCTGTAACTAGATGGAGTGCAATCAACTTCTTATCTGCAAAGAAATTGAAAGAACTGCGAAAAACGCTCAACTACTGTTCGCACTGTGAGATGTCTCGATATCCCCATTGTTCCTCGGAGATCGAGTTCCTGATAAGTGTGCTTTTTCGCAAGTAGCTGTAAAAAAATTTAGCGCGAGGACGCAATATGCCATCTTAACATTTATCTGAATGTTTACTTGCCATCGCGCTCTCCTTTTCGCCGTTAGCTTCACCCATAAACTCGTATTACACGATGACCAGGTCTTTGTTCCCTAAACGAGGGTGCATGCGGCGTGCTTGCCGAAAAGTATTGTACAATTGGCCCCGGTACTTGCGAAACCTAAAGAAACGTCTTTCAGAATGCGCTCAGTCGAAAAGGATAACATCGACTTAAGATTTTGCTAATAGAAGCGAAGAGACAAGTACCAGGAAGTAGTCGCGGAGAAGGAGACACGGTCGTTGGAACAAGTGCCTTGTTAGCCTGGCTTTTCGGATTCTCCCTCGAGTCCAACATCAGAGCCAGACTCAGAAAGGGGGTAGTGAATTTCCCAGGAATTGAAATATTTAAAGGATGTAGTTGCTAGGCCGCAACATGCTCACCACAGTTGGCAGCTCTCGAGTGCATTACAGCTCGACTGGCCAAATGTTGAAGTATGCCGTTGCCATGCAGTTGCTATACGCCTGTATGCCAGAAATGCTCTAAAGATGACGAACGAAGTGAAGTAGCCCTCTTCCTGACTCATCATCTGGACCCAACCGACGCCCCAGCTCACAGTCGCTCTGCTGAAACTTATCACTTTGTTCCGCATGGTTTCTTAATGCTTGAACTCTCGTTGCGATGCGGCAGCTTGGGTGGACCCCGCATCCACAGCCAGAAGGCAAAGTGGTAATACGGTTTTTTGTACAGCACCGTGAATTCCCATACTCGTCTGAATTCAGATTATTTTGTATTTCTCATGCACAACTTCGACCGGTATCGGCGAAAACTAGGTCACTGAGGTTTTTCATAGCATTCGTCTGGAAATTATTACTTAGTATAACTTCGGATCCCAAGTAACTAGAGGTTCCTTCTTTATGGTCAGTTTGCTGAAATGTTGCCAGCTGTGGAAGCTCTCTGTTAGGTGTTCTTCTGTAAAGTCTGTCTCAACAATTAAATCGTTATTTGATATCACAGGCACGCGATTGCCCTGATGCCTCAGGACTGGATATCTCGTGCAGAGAATATTCCACCAAACGCCGCAGCCCAAGACCTCGAAATCCCACCCCGGGTGGAGAAGAGAACATCCAAGTCTATAACAGCAGTAGTGGCGGGCCGGTCAAACTACCTCAGAATTCAACAAGGAGTTTCGCCCCCCAGATGAATCCGTACACTTCGTCTGCTCCGCTCCGGAAGAGGCAAGATGAGGGTTCCTGGAAGACTAGTCAAAATGCCTTTGAGGCCTCTGGTTTGTCCATATTTTAATGAAATTTCAATTTTTTAAGTGAATGCAGACGCCCTTCTCATAGGCCACGCACAGAAAAACACAATCCGCTTTGTATCATATCAGCCATTTTTTTATTTCCGCACTGTGTATGATGGTTACGTAAAGGTCTTAAAAGTAGCAGACCGTAAGTATCTATAACTGTGTTGTAGTTAGTCTAGAACGTGATAGGTACTGAGATTTCTGCCATAAACTGAGTGCGGGTGCGTTTAATGGTCCTGCACAATCCCTCACTTTTAAATCACTTTACAGAAAATTTAGTCCATTGCATTCTAGAATATGATGCCGTTCTCTAACCTGCCTAACATCGATGTTTGGGTTTGCGTTTTGTGTCATATGCCGAACAAAATTGATTGCAGCATATTTTTCATTAACATTATAATTTTTATACCACTTTACTAAAAGTAGTCCACAAAATACTGCACTTTTTGACCGGTTTTTGTCATTGACTTAGACATATTTGCATAGTTTTTCTCCTATTTTTTTCTGTAAAACCAACTACATAAAGGTTTACACGGGGTTTGCAGGTCACAGGTTTTGTGACCATTGAACACAGCAAGACATAAAATGAGATATGCATTAACGACCAATTTTAGAAACTATTTAGCCCTTTTCTGAGGAAATTTCAAGTGCTTAAAAGGAAAATTAGAGCTTTTATTAGACGATAAGACCAAAAGGCGCAACTTAAAAAAATGGTAATTGTTGTGTCCCCGCCAGGATTGCTATGAAGCTTTAATGGTTTGATGTTATCAAGTTTCTTGTCAGTGATCGACTGTTTTTGGCATGTCGTTTCGTCAAATGCGAAACAAAAGTACAGTATGAAGACCCTCATTCCCTGAACTCACCAAAGAATGCTGCCTACACAGAGCTTGGTTCGCATAAAAAGAAACAGAGACACTGCCACATTCTCTGGAAAGCTACGTTTATTTACTGAACTGAAAGTCCTTATCCATTGACACTTGCACGAACCGTAAAAGACTAAGGTCTTCCATGAAAAAAACATCTTAACGATAGCGAGCGCATATTTCCTTTCCACTGGCAGGAAATAGCAACGGTTGCGTTTATTGAGTGGACAGTCAGTCGGAATACCTTGGTGACTTTTTGGCTAACAACTTAGAAATGAAAGTAGCTGACAGCTTACTGCTTTCTCGCATAGGTTCATTTGTCTTAGTTAGCAATGAGATGGTCACCTGCGCGCCCTCTCCCACCTTCCGACGCATTGACTTTATCTTGACACCGGGTTCAGGCGAGGTACAGGGAGAGAGTGTGGTGGCTGCTGCGCAAGTCCACTGCCACTGTAAACTTGTTCACACACAAGTCACCGCGATTTTTTTCCGAAATGAATTGCCTCTTCTTCAATCTCATCGCGCTAATCAGTGGCGACGTCGTTAGCCCTTAACAGCATTTACTTTGTTGACTTGTAGCTAGCAAAATATGTGACCAGACACGGAAATATGGACCACCCCCAGTACTACGGGCAACCTAGCGCTAAGTTAGAAAGTAGTTTCTATTCACGCTTCCTGATTGCAACTCTAACCTTAACGCTTACCCAAACCCTAACCTAATCCTAAGCAACTGGCCATCCTAACCCTGGTAATAACCTTAATTCTAACTCTTACCCCATCGTGCATTCGTTATCTTGTGCGAACTCTAATGTTAGTGTGGAATGCCATGTGGTCTGCATCTTGAGGGTTACTGATTGTACATAACAAACTCTGAAGCCGAGATTACTTACTGGGACTGAAACATCGCACCCAATTGGTTTACGTTCTGGTCTCACGTCTTCTCTGTCTGGCGAGTGTTCATTACTGACAGAAATAAGCAAAGACTCTAAAAGGACTGCATCCAACGATGTTTGTCTTCCAGGGGAAATTGTTTGACAGTGTAGAGGAATAAGTACCTCCCTCCGCACAACAGGTGGTTTTTCGCCAAATTTTAGGTAGGTTAAGGTTACTGTTGGGATTATTAATGTTAAGAGAGGGTTAGGGTTTTGAGGGTTATTGTTAGGGTCTGGGTCAAAAGTGGTATAAGAACACTGGAAGAGATGCCCCCTTGGAATTTGGGAAAGACCATCTGTAGTAGGAGGAAGTACTTACTCCTGTGTTCAAAAACTGTTCCTAATCTGCAATTACTCGTGGCTGTACGATCGCTTTTGTAAACTCTGACGTGGCGCTCCCTTGTGCTCCAACCACAATCTAACCGAATGTGTAAGCACTATTGCTGCAGGAGTTTGAATATTCCTGGTCACAGTTGACAGTGCATGTACCCCTGGGACGGAGGCAGAGCTGGGGACTTTTAACCAACGGAAGTTCTCCCGCCATCTCTCTCGCTATAAACGGCTGACAGTAAATAGTACTCTGAGGCGAATTGTCCCAGTCTGCCCTCTCTTTAATAAAAATCCGTCGGATTTGACCAAGTGCCCGCTTTCTATTCAATTTCCAGCTGGACATGAGCGTATGTACTTCCGTTTTAACCGTAGCCTTGGGCTAAATTCGAGGGGTTTAGGACTAACGTTAGGATCAGGGATAGCGCTGGAGTTATAGTCCGGGCTGAGAGGAATAAGGTTGCGATGGAAGTTAGGATACGGCAATAGGTAACCCCTGGCACTCAGCGCAAAGCGACCTGTAATACGGGGATGTATCCAGTTTCCCACTGGGAGGAACGAATATTTCATACGTGTAAGTCTAGTTTCTTCAGCTGTAAACATGCCAAAATAGGCATCTTGGATGGCGATAGCGTGTGTTTCGGTGGCTGGGTTTGATCGCCCCTGAAAGCATCTGTAAAGTGCCCAGAAGGTTTCACTCGATGTCAAAAGCCACATGCGCGCTCAGGGATCAGACATCAGTAGATCGGGTCTCTCAAGGGGGAACATTTTCACATTGGCTCCAGTGGTCATGCTGCGTCCTCCTCCTGTGGCCTTTACGACACTCTCACGCATATAAGATGGGAGTCGACCTCTTTGAAAGCCTGGTACATTCTGCGGGAATCAGATCTTGTGTGTCACGTATAAACGGCCTGTCTAGCTTTATCAGCCACTGCGTCCGAGGCCATTTCCGGCCGTTTTGGTGTTATCTTGCTATCAGAATCAGGTGGGTGGGTGTATGGGAGAGGCTGTGCAAATCTGCCCCACCATAAATTAATTCACGGCTCACATCATGGATGCTGCGTCCGCGCCGTTGCGTATACGGTGGACACCTTGAAGAAGGAGACACGATCGCTGGGACAAGAGCTTTATTAGCCTGACTTTTCGGATTCCCGCTCGAATCCATCATCGGAGACAAAAGTAGATACGTATCTCTTCTATTGATAGTGAACATCCTTGTCTACGATGTTCCAAGTATTTTCAGTAATCAGAAGGTTTTACTGTCCTAGCCGCTGCTTCGGGGTAGAGCCTAATCATCCCCGTCGGTTAGCAAACTGCGGTAGTTAGTCCACACGTCATCAGCTGGGCGAATAAGACGCCTACATTTTTCCAACCAACCTTACAATTTCGACTAAATTTGGAAATCTTTTGTAAGGATTATCAGCTGCTTAAGATCCGTCGTCGTTCAAACTGACTTGCACAAGGTCTTTCGAAATAAGACAAATATGAGTAAACATCGTCTAATTCAAAAGGGCGAATTTTGGTTATTGTACGTCCCTTTGTTCCTCGCGCAGAGAATTTTGTGATGTTCAAATACCATTCGTCTTCAAATTTCAATTTTTGTAAAAAAAATATATTATTTTGGTCCTGGATTTCCCCAACCTATTAGTAACGTCTTCACCACATGGTTTTTAGTAAATAGCTGATGCAAACATAACCAATCCAGCTGAGGTATTCCCATCACTTAAACCCGTGCTAGCAACATTGCAAAACCCATGAAAAATTTACCACCCAAAGGAATTACCTGCATCGTGTTTTAAACCTTACCAAGAGGAAACATGATCACAAGTGAATTCTGGCATGGCAGCCGGTTTCCTCTTGACTGCACATCATCCTTCAAAGTGCATATTGTCTGTTGCAACTGAAAAACTAATCAGTTTTCCGAGAGTGAGTGCACAAAGCACTTTCATTTCTTTTACGTTGCATAATGGCAATAATTGGATTACTAGTGTCGCATATCATTCGTTGGTCGTTTTGTTCTGCTGAACTATGCACAGCGCGACGCATATCTATTGTAATATGGTATTGAAAACGGAGTGGTCATTTTTAAGGAAAATATATCGATGCTCGAAATGCTTTCGGAGGGCAAAAGGTGAAGGATTTTCATGGAGAAATAAAGTTTGAATCTGGTGTACTTTTTAGCAAAATACATCAGACAAAATAATAGTTGTTGCAGTCGTCTTCTGAAAGTAAATGAAAAACATGCATTCCGTGTATGCATTCAACTACAGTCAGTTTCCTGTGCTATCAAATTTTAACCAAAATTTTGAAATGCGTTTTCGGCGAAACAAGGATTACCCTGGTAATTTTCTGACCACGTTCAAACATATCCTTTCTTGTGCTGATTTGGTAACAAGCCATCTCTTCCTCAAATGTAATACTCAAACAAGTGTAATTTTTGGTTTAAAATAGTTTGCAGTCATTGAATTTTTTAAGACCCTGAAATATCCATTCAACGGCGTCATATCGATTCGTTTATTAATGCTGCTTATGAAACATGCTGCCGTTACACATTCATTACAAATTCTTACGAGTCCTCCATGGTTTGTTCCTAACAACTCAGACAGCTTATGATTTTCCTTAGATAGAAAGGATATAGCATGATATTTGAAAACCTCGAAAGTAAATTGGGTTCAAAGTATGTGATACTTGAAACCTGAAGTATAAGATTTCAAAAAAGCATGATTTGCCACCAACTGTATACAAGGAGGGATGCTTTAAGCATGCTTTTTGTTTATGAACATTTGCATTTTAAGGACACCAAAAATCAAGGTAGCAAGTGAATTACCTAAGTAGTCATTTTCATCCTGCGCTGGTATTGCAGGCTGCCGATAAGAAGTACATTTAAAATCCGATATTTTAGCATGATCAAAATATCTCGGGACAATCTCTTTGATAATCGACATTACAACCACGTTTAAAGCATCCTTCAATATCGAAAATGCATTCCAAAATATTGATTATTATGCGACGGAACTGGTCATTGACTGCAATTTCCAGTGTCATTTGCACCAATGACTGGGGAATTTCGAGTCGAAAACTTGTGCTTATGTCCCATATGGCTTATAATCGTACATAACGCACTATCTGGCCACGTATGGAATAATTTTGATTATTCTTTCAGCAGTTTTGTATGTGTACCATATTTGGTCTCTACAATTTAATTCGCTTTCATCTCTAACCGCCAAAATGCGCATTACAGTGATTTTTCGTAGTGAAGTTTACCTATCACTTATACGTGTGAATCTCATTTATTCAAAGCGCACCTGATTCATTCTTCATCGGCAAAAGGCCGAAGACTCCCCGCTCCACCTTCTTCTCCTCCTCCTCAACAACATCCTCAACGGAGACTGTATTCCCCGGAAGCCGACCTTAGTGCGACATACGATCTTGTATCCAACAGCGGACGAACTAGGACAGGTAAGACGCCCCTTCCAGCTGGTTGAGCTTCGTAAGCAGCATCATCTATTGCTGCTTTGTTTTAGGCCACCTTTCCTCCACAAACGCTTGAGGCATCGCTCCTCCCCGATCATCATCAACGGGAGATGTGCGCGCACGATTTCAAGCATCAGCAGCAGCGTACATTTTAGACTTTTATTTCAGAACTTGTAAGATAAGCTGCGATCGCAGTGGCTGATAAGTGTTCATTGTTCGTCCAGGGCACGGGTTCGATGGTGAACAAAGAAAAAGCTCATGGTTTGGGAATTTTGCGACGTTCTGATGCTCAGAGATAACCGCAGAACGGCAAGACCTATCTGCGATTTTGCATCTTAATTCAGCATTTTCATATAAACCGCGGCATTTAGAACTCTGGGGATACTTTTAGCAAGCAAAAAAACTTAGACTCGATTCACGGTGCTTTCACTTTTTATTTCAGACATCAGATATAAATTCTCAGGAGAGCTTGCAGTGTTTCTCATATCAGTCAAATAAAAGAAAATTGTTTGCGGTGAATTTTGTTTGAAGAATGAAACGAGTTGCGGTCTTTATTCGAACGCAGGCAGTCGAAAAATCAATACAGCCAATTCATGAATTAAAATCTGATCATCGTCTCGTCCACGCAAATAGAATTCTCTATCGGATCATCTAAATGGCGCTTATTAGTCTGATTTAACTTAGTATGCACCCTAGAAAATATTCTTATGAAATTATGTAGACATTTAGAGGTTCATAGAATAATACCGTGAGCAGGCAGTGCACTAGAGGACGATAATTTCAGCGGGGGCATAAACGTGTGCATGATTTTCAAAAAAGGTGCATACCTCGGCTGCTGATAGGTTCGGTTTTTAGCCTTTCTTTTGTATTTGATTCACTGGAAATAATGCTGGTAGCCAGGCTCAGCTTTACAGGGGAATGTAGGCCCGGATTCTTCACCGACCAGGTTACGGAGCATGCTTCAATTTATAGTGTGACAACCTGTAATGACAACGGAAAGTGGATAAGTACTGCAGCACTTTTCACATTTTGGAAGACTTTTAGATGAAAGAATCTGTTTCAAAAGAACCCAGTTACCTAATTTTTTCCTCCTAAACACTGTTTAAACCTGCTCCATCGTGCGCAATCCAGACTTGTTTGGGCGGCTGTTTGACCGTGTCTGCGACTGCGCTCTCTCCCACCTCCGGTCTTTTTGACTCTTTTGTGACACGGAGTTCAGGTGGGTGAGGGAGAAGGGAGTGTGGTAGGTGCTGCGTAAGTCTGCCATCACTATAAACCATCTCACCGTCTTTGCCTCCACTTGCCCTTCGGACAAACAGGGGTTATCGTCGTCAACTACTGGTCTCGTTGATTTGGGGGAAATAAAAGGACTTTGCGCTTTCTCAGTCGACTTTATGAAAGCGAAATTTTCCCGTCATTTTGGTGATATTTTTCGAAGTATGCAATTAACGAATAATCTTTTGCAGAAAAAAAAGATTACTGCCTGTTTCCGGTTTTTCGCCGTTTTCAACTGAAATTCGAACTCTGGCTAATTTTGTCTCCAAGCAACGCCCTGGCCACTGCACATTATTGGTCGGACCCCCCGGCTGCAGTAGGCTGCACGATCTCGTTTTCCAGGCAAAACATAAATGCATCTTCGCGTGCCGCGACCCGGACAGATTAGTAGATGCCATGTCCCATATAAAAACGAATGCGTTAAATTATTAAAACTGCCCGAGTAAGTACTACAGATACTGGCAGCCTATTAGTATTTTGATGTAGAACTCACGTTATACTTCCTATTTCTATGAGTCTTGGCGGTAGTTATCAGTAGATTTGTAAAATAAACAAGTTAATTCAAGAAATGGTCGAAAACAAAACTGACAAAACGATAGCTTTCGACTATATTTGTATAACTACTAGTAAATAACAGTCTAAAGGTCATTTAATAAGGTCTATTTCTTTGGCGATGCGAAAATCAATGTTGCCCTGTGCCGCGATGCATTGTGCGGGTAATGCTTTCGTGGCTTGTGTCTCTATTGATTTATTTTTGGCGGGACTTTTGAAGCATCTACTTCAATCACAGCCAATTTGCAGTTGGAAATTGTGGGTATTTTAATAAAATAAGCACTTGGACACGTGAAGCCGTCGAAAAAACGCATGAGAAAAAAAAACAATAAAAAGAGAATAATCAAAGTTTGACCTGAGGAACTGGTTTATCCTACTTTCATAAGGTAAGCGTCAGTCTAAAATACATAAACTCAGATCTAACTGAGTACCAGAGTTGATTAGTCACAGGGAATATTATTTTGTTAATTTTTTTGTTACAGACAAGTTAATTTACCACCGTCATGAGAGCGCACTTGCGATGTGCATCCGTCTTGGTTTATCTCTAGGGGGACTTTCGAAGCCCCTAACTCGCTCCTGCCTCTCACAACTACAATGTTGCAGTGACCAAGCAAGATCCTACTTAGCAGTTGGTCTGCGGAGAGCGTATGAAATGGTTGGATTCACGTCGTTGTGTGCCGCTCACCTGCTGATGTCCATATGCACGTAAAACCGGACTTGGGGCGGTCTTGACCGGATTTGTCGTCGAAGCTGCATGCCCTTTTGACCTTTAGTAGAAGTTACCCTGAGCGGTCCACCTGTTAAGACAGTTTTTTTAACTTTGAGCTTGTCGAAACATGCTACTGCTTATGGCCGTGCGCTCTAAAGGGCACGGAACTTTTTGCAACTTCCCAGAATACGACTTCAACTGGAAACAATTTCACAACTAACCTCGAAATGCTTATGAGTGTATCTTAGTGCGAAAAGGTAGGCAACTAGAAGAATCCTAAATAACCTCTCATTTAGGGCGGTTGTTTGAACCACCTTTGCTAGGACTAGATGTCGTGCACTAACAGCTGGCAGTGACGACAGGCCGTCTCGCCAGGCGAGTGGCCCCCTTTGGGGCTGCTTTTAGCTCCGACGCGGGCTACACGCGCGGGCCTGAGCCTTGTCCGCCAGCGACCAATCAGCGCTTCTTTTGCCAAGCATTTGCTACGACAAGGCTAAGTCACACGCAGGTCAAGCAATCGATTGGTAAGGGGCGTTTAGGTGATTAAAGTTAGCATGAGTAATCGGCCGGAGGACACCTCTTCTCTAGCGAACCAACTCTCGCAACCACTTATCATAGTCTCCATTGGAAAGGAATCAATTCCTGTCTGTTGGTCACTTCTCTTTCGTTATTTCAAGCTCCGAAGGTTTTCTTTGCCTAGGGCTTAATGTTCTTCCTCCTAAATCCCAACCTTCAACATTGCAGCTTCTCTTTTTATAGTTTTTCTAAACAGCCAAGCATCTTGGAGGTCCTAACTCCCAAATGTAAATTTAGAAATCTGCTACCATTTCCACGAGAGGACATCATGAAGCTTACCATTTCTAAATATCCTTTTCTGCAGTCCTCCCTCCTCTTAAACGGGCTAGGCAACTCTTATCTATGTTGATAATAATATACGTTCATTCGATTAAGAATCCATAAATATCTTAACTGTATTACTCCTTTTAGGCCGAAATATTTCGTAGCTTATATGCTGCCTATAAGCAAATGCAATTATTTCTTCAGTGGATAGGTAAGGCTGGCTAGTTTAAGCCGCGATCCTAACAGCTGACTGGAAACATTTTCGTCGCGACACCAGCATCTCGTGTTGACCAAATACCCTTTAGTTCGAAATCTAGGTCATCCAAACCGGAGGCCGATTGTGGTTGACTGAAGATGGTTAGTGAACCACGAATCGCCACCCCAGTCTTTGTCGGCATTTCTTCCGGTACAGTTAGAGATTGTATTCTCCACGCACAAAAATGGCAGCCCCTACGGGGATTTGGGCCTCAACCGAAAACAACTGCATGAATCGTTATCGGGTTCTATGAAGTCTCACGTGTTTCCCTCCTCACTGGCTCCTTTTATTGACAACTTCAGGAGCCCCCCAGATGGCCACTGCTGCGGAAGCTCGACTGTTTGAAGAAGCAAGTTCTGACGAAGGTGACATCTTCGAGGACCTACTGCCTGCAGACATGTGGGATTGTGAGGACGATCCGCTGCAGTCATCCCGATGAGGCACAACCCCTCCGAAGATTACCTCACCAAAGTCCAAATCGATGTGTAGGATTGAGACTGACCAGCTGGGATGAGATGACGCCCTTCCGTCACTCTTTTCACACTTGTTTAATCGAGTCTACGAACGGTTTTCTTTTTTATGAGAAATTACCAAGGCTTCAGTTGGACCATTTCACTCTCTCCCTCTCTCTCACACACACAACACAAAAATAGCAACATCCTTTAGTTGGCATTTTTAATAACTAACTAATTCAATTATTTTCCCTCAGCTGTAGTGCTTTTCCCCTGAAATCTTTAAAAGTCGCCAATTGCTCTCCTTTTTAAGCTTAGGTCATTCGAAAATGCACGCATGAAGCCGAACCCTTCAGTCTATTTAGGTTTTTTATAATTTCAACATTAGACTGACTGGCTCGATTTTCTTTGCCGCATCCTAACTGGTTAAAATGCTTACGGCGTCGACCAACTTTTGTCTGACTAGGGTGGGGTTTGGGGACTTGAATGACATTTTTGTTGCGATTTCGGGAGTTGATACCGAAGTACTTCCAACAAAAGCTAATACTCGGGAAGACTTTTTTACATTTAGCAGATATTCTTTCGGTGAAGAGTTTTTGTTATCATGAAGAGGACGTTCATAGATTTGTTTACAATTGGCAATATTCGTGTCCTCTTACACCTTCAAATTTTAATCCTCAGTACTCGCGAACACTCGTATTACGCGTTAGGTAATAATATGGTAATCACTCGTATCCTTAGCAGGGGGGGGTAAAACACACTTGTGCCTACACAGAGTAAAATTCCGGCTTTGTCAGGGATTATCGTACTGTATTCAGCGGCATTTGTTCAGTTAAGATGAACAGCGGCAAGAGTTTCAGAGGGGTCATCCGATGAGGAAGACAATAACGATTTGACGACTTAATTAACTGAGTACTGGTGAAAATAGGTAGGTCTGCTATACAGTGTCTGGGCAAATACTGAAACAGTAATCGAATCAGACCTTATTAATTCGCTGACATCGCGCTTATCGGTTTTGTGCTGTTTACACTGCTTAGCTTATTTGCTATCGGCCATGTCGTGTGGTAGCGATGTCGGTAATTTCCGTGCGGTAAGTCGGTACGCAGGACGTGGGCAGTAAAACAAGGATATCGGCCGTAAGTAAGACTGCATTTGTATAATTTTATTGAAGAAATATCCTGCGAAGGATGGGCTGAGAGGTGAAGCTACAACGTATAGTTTTCTTAGATGTGAGGCGGTAGTAGTAATAGTAGTAGTAGTTGTTGTAGTAGTATTAGTAGTAGTAATGGTTAAGAAGAAGAAGAAGAAGATGATGATGATGATGATGATGAGGATGATGATGATGATGATGATGATGATGATGATGATGATGATGATGATGATGATGATGATGATGATGATGATGATGATGATGATGATGATGATGATGATGATGATGATGATGATGATGATGATGATGATGATGATGATGATGATGATGATGATGATGATGATGATGATGATGATGATGATGATGATGATGATGATGATGATGATGATGATGATGATGATGATGAAAGAAGACCGAATTAAATGGACAGTCTCGGGGATCACGTTGCCTCTGCTACGCCAGAGGACGAGTGTTTTCGCTTTATTGTCTTTCAAAGTTAGTTAGTAAGAAGGACCCACCTCGATGGCTTTTACGAGTACGAACGAAGGTTTATTAGATAGGCACGATTTGAACCAACAGCAAAAATTGTCAACTTAGGGGAGTTGCTCTTTATCCTACAGTTAATGACAGCACGACCAGTTTTTTCTGGTTCGTGTACTAAACTAATTCTCCCATCCTAGGTTTTTGCAGACTGTCCTGAGCTTCAGATTTTACATATTTGCCCATTTTTGTTGTTCTGATCTGCTAAAGATCTGTCTTCTTTCAATGACATTTTTCGAGCGCAAGACCGGTGATGCGACTGTCGGCAGTACACAAGCTTACCGAAGAGTGGCGTTCTGTTTTCTTTGCTTAAAGAAAATAAACCTATTTGGTTCCCGATTCACATGCTGAAAGTACGAACAAGGATCTATTTAATCCCCAATTGCACCGGATACTTTAACGACAATCTTTGTGTTAGACTTAAAACATGTGGTTAATAACGTGGATTAAGCTAGCATACGCATAACTCTGTTTGGTCTTAAAACAGTCGTCTTATGCAAGTTGATGATAATGACTCCGTCAAAACTCCATAGGGTGCGTTAAACCTTTGGTTAGGGTTTAGTTTCTATGCTACAGCGTGCAGTATTAAATCTGTTAAAAAGAAAAGCATTGTAATAATGTCCATATATATATATTATGATAGTGGGCGCTCACCGATCAGGTTACGGAACATGCTCGTTCCGTTGTGCCTTGGGGCTCATACTTAAACCCTCGCAGGCAGTCGCACAGCGACTAGTGATATATGTTGGAAAG
>CACRXP010000405.1:550711-600468 GCA_902702965.1 Spirometra erinaceieuropaei | reverse complement strand
GCCTTTGAAAATTTCAAACGCTTTCTTCATTTATTCCTTTGGTAGAAAATTACGTCTAGTCCATATCGCGTATCTAAAATTGAATCGTCCATTTTTTAAAAACATGTTTTACTTATTATTTATAAGACCATGAGGTAGACAAGGCATGATCACTGGAACGGTAGATTTATGGGGCTTAGCTTTCGAACTCGAACTGGAGTTCAGCATCAGACTGCTGGAGTGCAGCAACGTGCGAACATTTATATTGTTGTGCCGTGAGGGGGGGGACTACGTCCGTGGCTAGGTTTGGTTTGTGCTGCCTGGCCCACAATGGTCCCCCGGCGTGGTGACGCCGTTTGTAATTCGCGGCAATGTGAGCTGCGCCACCTGGCTGCGTGGGCGGAGTGCGTGATAACACGCAGGCAAATCAATGTGTCCATTGGTAGAGTTGAGGTCCGACATCCACGCCTCCAACAGTTCTCGCCTCGTCTTGTTGCGGGCTCGCGCCAATATCCGCGTGTTGGCGAAGTCGTACTCATGGCCTTCCTCTAGCGTGTGAGTGACGACTTCAGCTAGTGGTTTGCCTCTCCGAACGGCCCGTTTCTGCTCAAGTATTCGTGAGCTGAGACGTCGTCCTGTTTGGCCTGTGTATTGGCAAGGACAGTTCTGGCACGGGATTTTTTAGACTACCAATGATCGTGTCTTTGTCTTCTTCTAAACAAGAACCTGGGATGCGCATATTCTCTTCCATTCGTGGGACCATGAGGTGTTCAATCTTATGGCATCATATCAACACGTTTATTAATGCTACTTTTTAAATGGACAGCGTGGTTCACATTCGTTGCAAAGTTCTATGGGTCTTGTATAATATTTTCTCAGTACCATATAGAAATATATAATTTTCTTCACAAGAAAACTACATAACAAGTGGTTTGGAAATCTTAAGTTCAAGTTTAAAAGTAGACGGAGTTGCAAATTATCCGGAAGTAAAAGGGTTTTGAAACGGAATTATACTTTTCCTTCAAGTATAAAACTAAAGGATGCCTTCTACAA
The DNA here is from genome assembly GCA_902702965.1 of Spirometra erinaceieuropaei. Taxonomy (NCBI): domain Eukaryota; kingdom Metazoa; phylum Platyhelminthes; class Cestoda; order Diphyllobothriidea; family Diphyllobothriidae; genus Spirometra; species Spirometra erinaceieuropaei. The sequence goes on along the minus strand of CACRXP010000405.1, from coordinate 599,436 downwards.
AGTATAGTTGAAGTTAAAAGAACGTCGAAACTTTAAAATGACCAATCATACCACCTAAGTAGTCATTTTTATGTGTAGTTTTTTACGCGCGGTCGGAAAGAGGCTAATTCAGCAGCAGGCATCCTGACGTGACTGAAATACCATGGGATTATGCTACGAAATAAGTATTATCCTAACTAGAAATTTAATTCTGGAGAGTCGATCAGTATTAGGTGATCCACAGTGGTCTGTAAGTTATCACGCGTTTGACATGTAACTTACGGAAAGAAGACAGCGATTCTAACACTCATAGCGGAATAAGTATCGATCGTTTGTCAGTTTTGGAAAGTCACACATATATATATATGCGACTAAAGGAAATGGATTCTTTCCGCTCTTTCTGCTAGAAATAATTTGCATTTCAGGAAGATCAAAAATAGATTGAGAAAAGCAGTAACGAAAATGTGGTTTTCAGGTGGCATGACAAAAGGAGAAGTGAGAGAAAAGTGGGAAAAGGTGGCCTTCGCTGGAAGTGGTTTATTTGAGGTGGTGCACTCCGAGTAGTGGTTTCGCCGTAGTCAGAGACCGGAGATTCATGCGTATAGCTTTTATTATACACGTCGTTAATGCCGGCGAAGAAGAGACAGTAAAACACTTGGGACCATCAGTTATCTCCCCGGTCACCGAGGGTAAGTGCGACAGGGGTTACGGTAAAAGGGGTTCCAATGCAGCCCTACATAACGCATTGGGGGTGCGCAAGACTCAATAATATCTGAGGTTGAGTAAGTGAAATCACTGCCACATACGTCGGACATCAAATAAATCTCTCTCTTGGTGGACATCTCTTCTCCTGAACTTCGGAGCAATATACTACTTAGATATTTGTTTTTTAGTGCGAGATCAAGGCCTGAAGGTGGGAGAACTTGCAATTGAAAGCCAGTCTTCTACTGTGCCGTGTTAGACAGCGGTTTCTAATATTAATGTTATTCTAATGCAAGCCGGTTTGTTCGAAATCGTATTTTGGTATTTTGAATAGTGTTCAACGTATTTTCAGCAGGACCAAAACAGGTAAAAAAACTGTATTTTGGTGTAAAATACGTCTATGTGTCTCGTCCGTTCACATCGTTATAGCAGCATACTTAAATAGGACGACGCTCAGATGAAGCAGTCGTGAAGGACGGTAATGGTGCCTCGTATTCAGTCATTTGACTTCGAGAAACTGCTGTGTAGGCAAAGAAGCGCGACTGACGTTAGCGAAACCGCATTCAGACATTCAAGTCTTTTGTCCTCTGCTGAACACAGAGAAGCCAGGGAAGGCTGTTCGCGTATATGTGGCGGTGAATCCATGCAACCTGCCTTCCGTATATTTATAACAACGCCATTTTTACGAGTTATTCATACCAGACCCACGAGGCTCACTATGGCGTCCTTTCCCCACGCATCGTGTCCTGATAATTGCCATGAAGCCTTTACAACTTTTAACGACCTAGGAACAAATAACCACCATCGTATACAGCGTTTCTACAAAATTTATAAGTGAATGAATGTCTGCCGTTCTTTTTAAAGTAGCAAACTCAAATCGAAAAAATGTGGAATACATTGTAACCGCGTTTGCAAGTTTTAATTCCGTGGTAGTATTACTCTGTCTTAGAGCGCGCTCTAAAACCGGTTTTCTAGTGCTTATTGTCGACATTTTTGAAGTCTCCCGAACCGAGAGGAAGGGCTTTGGATGGCGTAGTCATAACCGCCTGACTAGACTTCTAAATTTCACCCAAGCGGCGAAAAGTTTCCTTGGAATAATTTCCATGGACATTTTAAAAGTCCGCTTTCGACTTTGGTGTCTGATATATGTGTACGTTTTAATTAGTAACTGAAAATTAACTTTTTCTCCTTGCAGGCGCCTTCCTAATTCCCTACCTGATAATGTATATCTTTGGTGGATTACCGTTATTTTACCTCGAACTTGCACTGGGTCAGTTTCAAAGAAGTGGATGCATCACGGTTTGGAGCCGCATCTGTCCGCTATTTTCTGGTAAGCCCTTATCTCGAATACGCCTTCTGGGATAATTCAAAGTAAGGGATCGGTCACGCTGTCCTGATCTCGAGTGTAAGCGCCATAAGGGCACTGAAAATAGAGTGGGCCGAAAGAAGATGCGGATATCGTTGGTGGGAAAGTAGCTAACGATATAGCGGAAAATGGTAACCAGATGTTTCGGTTCGTTTTAGGGTGTGGGTTAATGTCAGGTTGAGAAATGAGTTTAGGGTTAGGGTTTGTGTTAAGTTTAAGGGTTCCGGTCAGAGTTAGATTTTGGATTGAGGTTTGGGTTTACGTTTAATGTTAAGATTATGGTTAGGTTTGAGGTCAGAGTTAGGATTTGGGTCAGGGTTGAGGTTGAGCTTTGGGTTGGGGCTAGAGATTGTGGCAGGTTTAGGGTTTTCATAAGGCTTATGATTACGTTAGGGATTAGGCTTGCTTTTGAGGTTACTGTTAGATTTACCGATAGGTCTGGGTTATTGCTTTACCGTGTGTCTTGCCAATCATGTCCTTTGCGGGGATGTAAGACTTCCTTTAATCTCGCGGTGAATTTGTCATACATCAGGTCGATCTTTTCTGTTTTAACTTTGGCTGCCTCCCCACTAACGATTTCATCATCCCCTTCGGCTAACTTTCCTTTTAATGCTCACATTGCGCTTACACTTGGGACCAGGACAACGTAATCAGCCCTGGTATATTTTAACTTATTAAATACCGATAATTTCTCTATTGGTCATTGCACACATCAACATCATGACTTGGCTAGGACGACTGGATTCGGCTTAAGTGCACAACGGCTAGCCGGGCATTTACTCCACTATACATTTGCCCCACGACGGTTCTCTACAAGCGACGGGGGTGCAGTGGTAACTTGCGAAGTAAGGTGTCTATTGTGAGGGGAACGTTCGCAGCACCTAACTCACTCTCTGGCTGTCTTCTAGCGCCCGCCTACCTCCCAGGACAGGATAAGGTCATGCGCAGTATAGATGGGCGTCGGCGCAGTAAGTGATGTGGTAAAATCACGCCCACGTGGGCCACACACACACACGCGTTTTGCTTTCAACACACTTACATGCCAATCAGATTTCCAATTAGGTCACAGGCAACTCAGTGAGCATGGCTTCCGCAAAGGTCCATTAAGCGGAAACCATCGCAGTTTGACCCTCAGGATGGGGATGATCATTGGACAACTCTTCGGACCCCAGTATTAGCTCATTTTGTTAGGGTTCTGCTCGTAGGTTTATGATAACGACAATTTAAGCCCTGGGTCCGCATCGCGTTGGCACATACTGCCCTATACCATCCGTCATTTATCAGAGGCAAGTGTTGGCTAAGTCGGCTGGAAATGATTTCGGGCAAAGTACCTAGCATGACAAAAGTTCTCATTGTTTTCACTTTAAGAGAATGTAAAGGGTAAGGGTTGAGCATAACCACCCCAAGTTGTACGTTACGCTGCCATCGTTGCTACTTACTTTCACCGAGTAGTGAAGATTGATATGCCAGAAGTTTTATGCAATCGCCATCGAGGTGAATGCAAAATTTGCTTCTCAGTGGATTTTTCGTTGAGCCATCACCTGCAAGGTCATGAACTTATATTTTCCTTTTTACTCGCCTTCACTTAGACGGTTGCCTTTTTGATGAATGTTGGGAGTTCACATCGCACAATTACGTGCATTATGAACTCTAGGTCGTAATTTAGAAAACTTTCCCCTTTTGACCTATCGAAAAAACATATGAGGACTATGTCGGATGACGTTTTGAGACCCTACGTCGATTCAGTTACCCCCTCCTTTGGACGCACTGGGTGCATTGTCTGTGGTAGCAAATATAATTGAATTAAAATTTTTTATCGATTTTGTGGCAGAAATTTCTTGTCGCCAAAGGTGTTTTGGTTATTCGCATGTCCTATGCATATTCTCCCATGTGGTTTCTATATTAGAAGGTTTCTAGTTTACTTAAACATGAATCTTTAAGAGTTTATGCATTTTTATTAGGACCAGTGAATGGAGACCCCACCCAGCATGACGGGTGGCCTTACACCGAATCCCAGGGCGGTACATATTCCCATGTGCTGACCCTAAATCTAGCACCAATCAAAAGTCTAACCTGCCTTGAAATTTAGCGCTAGTTGACCTGTCATACGTAATTTATCCATTCCTAGCAAGTTTTGATATAATGTGATTCAGGGAAGTATTTGGCGATTTTAATTCACCACAGCCAACAAACTACGTTGATGGGCTAATTCAGGAAATGTCAACAGAAATTCCGAAATGCGTTTTCATTTCGAAATGATTAAATAAGTAGGGTTGTAAACCAAGTCAACGTGCAGCATAATTCTATAATAATTCAGTTATCCCGGGACGCCGGCTTTTGAACAAACTTCTATCTGGCTGCGTCCAAAAACTATGCTCCGTATAAAATGACTACATAATTAATATGCATTTTTCTCATTGATTTTCGATGCCCTTAAAGATTTAATTATATTTCATAGAAACATGCATATAAATATTCATTTTTTGCCCATTTGGTAGAAAAGTACGTCATTTTTCAATTTTACACTCGAAAGAAGGTATTATTCGGCTGTAAAATAGTTGTTAATTGTAAGATTTTTTAATATCGTGAAATGGCCGTTCATAAGTCGTCATGCCTCTGCATTTACTAATGTGGCTTGTAAAGTTAACAATATGGATCAAGTCCACTGCTAAATGTTATGAACCCCATATCGTCTCCTCTTAATACCGTAGAGAAAAGTGTGGTTCTCCGTACGCAGAAAATATATGGCTTGTAGTTTAGAAACCCTAAATGCAAGTGTAACGGCAGCTCGGGTTCAAACTTACTCGGGAATTGGAAAGGTTTTATAAATCCAAATTATCCCCTTCCATCAAACGCAAAATTGAAAGAATATTTCATTGTCTACTGGAAGAGCAAATGAATAAATATTTTTATGCATGGTTTCTATACATTATAATTGAATCTTTAGGGGCATCGGAAATCAATGAGAAAAATGCATGCTGCTTAAGTAGTCATTTTTTACGGAGAATAGCTTTTGGGTGCAGCCAGAAAGAAGTTTGTTCGAAAGTCGGCGTGCTGAGGTAACTGAAATATAGAATTGTGTTGCAGGCTGAGTAGTTTTACAACCCTACTTAAGTAGTCTTTTCGAAACGGAAACGCATTTCGAATTTCCGTTGATATTTCTTGAGTTTGCCCACTTACTGTACTATTTCCACCGATCTCGAACGACTGGTGATCGTGGCTTTGGCTTTATGGATGATTACACTAAGTCATAAACTCTTTTGGCACCGTTTGTATTTGATGTGGTGGAGCCACCGGTCTGCGTGGTTGCCTCCTGGTCTGATGTCACGCTGAAGGACTGTGGCAGTCAGATCGGCGGTCCAATTGTCGAGCGCAGTAAACTCAGACCAGAGTCAATTAGACTGGATCCGGCAGACTCTACTTTGGCTATGACTGGGTGGATACGGCTCCACTGTGAGCCCATATTCCCTTTGTAATCGTTTGAAAGAAGACAGTGGTAGAAGCGTTGAGGACTATAGCGTTGAATCTCCCCTTTCCCTCGCAATGCTCTAGGTTAGTAATGTAATCCCTATTGAGTGCTTTTCCCGACTGACCTTCTTCCTACTGTTAATTCTTAAGACTTGATAACAGATTGGATGGTCAGTTGTTTTGAGCTGATGTGGGTTTTGGTAGAGCATAAACTAGTAAAACGGTTGATCTTATGGTGCCGCATCTAAAGCAACAGAAGCTTAAGGAACCAGTGCTTGTGCGTGGCACGCGTAGGGCTGGACAATGACTGGGTTCAAAGTCCCATTCAGCAACAGTTGTGTAATATAAGCAGCTTTAACTGTCTATGCAATTATTGAGCAAATGTCTAGCGACTCACCAGGAGAAGATAGTGTTTAACCCCAGCCTGTTTGTAAACGCAAACTCAAAATTCATTATAAAACACAAAAAGGGAAAACGTTCCCTGAAGTTCCGTTTGTCATAGGTAAGTCAGATGAACGGGGAGTTGAACATGTCTGCCGACATTGATTTAAAGCAGCTGTCAATGGTGTTAGGTGATGAGCGCATCAACATGTCGTGATGGTAGGGCATGGGAGGAGGCGGATGAGGAGGAGGAGGAGGAACGCCCCGTTAAAAAATGGCATTGCGTTAAGTTCCAGGATGTTTACTTATTCCGAGTTCTAACCTTATGACTAACTCTGACCATAATCCAACACTAACCTTGACTCTAACTCATGTCTTTCTAGGATTTTGCGCAAGGCTGCCTGTAGTACTGAGAATCTAAAACCAATTTCAGTTGTAATTCTGGCAGTAGTTTCGGCAGGCATGCGGAAAAACGTGTCGCGACCTTCAGTCAACAGCTGCTCGGAACTATTCACAAATATATAAGTACACAGGGGAAGAAACACGCTAATTCAGGTTTCCATGCTTTCCATGCATTTACAGGTATAGGTTTTGGGATCTGTATCATCGCCAGTTACACGGCCTGGTACTATAACACCATTATCTCCTGGGCCCTCTTCTACATGTTCGACTCGATGCGATCGCGGTTACCTTGGGACAGCTGCGACAACTGGTGGAACACCGAACACTGCATCACCGTCTACCAACAGCTGGTGGATGACTTGAACGACACGGCTGACATTTTTCTGCAAAACAGGACCTTCGAGCCCAATATGACCTACTTCTCGTCAACAGAAGAATACTTTTAGTAAGATGGTCGCTATTTTTAAGTACGTGCGAAATGCTGTGGCCAATCCATCAGACTGGGTTGGCAGCCTACCATCCGGGCACTTGACCCTAAAAAGTTAATACCCATAACAATGCAGCCATAATATGGTAAAGTTTAAAAGATTATATGTAAGATACATGTGATGCGTGAATTAGACTGCTTAATATTAGGTCCATTATATTGGAAATTGTGTCTCTTATAGGTTTCGAACTTGTTTGGAGGGAGGATCCATTTTTAATGATCACAAACACCTGCACTTAGTGTTTTCAGTCTGCGTGACAGATAGTCTTCCGGAGGGATTTTATTACTACCTACGCGTATGTATTAAGGAAACTCCTTTTTCAATGTGTACATATATTACAAGGAAGGCTTGCTAAGGTACTGACAGACGCAGACAACCGTTTCACGGTCGTTGTCGATCGTCAGCACGGCACTGCCCGTCATGTAACTTATACAGTGAGGCATATTAACTTGTCCAGTGGGCGCGTGGCCCTTTCTTAGTGTGGTAAGAATCTCGTTTGATCAGAGCCAAAGACTAGAGCTAGGGTCGAGGTTAGGGCTGAGATGGGGATTTGGGTTAAGTTTGGCTGCCGCATTCCGTCTTACATAATTCGGTTTTTTCAGTCAATAACCCTAAATAACCTGTTTTCTGCCTTTTTATGCACTCTTGTTTGCATCTCTCAAACCTTGTGGAATGTTTAGACACCGCGCTGGATTAGTAAAACAAACAAACGGCAGGAATGCGAATTTTCTCATTGTTCTTCACAGATTTCGTAAAATACTGTGTCCAGCACAAGAAGGCACGATCACTGGGACGGTATATTCATTGGCCTTAGCTTTCAAACTCGAAATGGAGTTCATCATCAGAGACTGCTAAAGTGCAGCAACGTGTGAACATTTATATCGTTGTGCCGTGTATTGGGGGGGGGGGGGGGTACCACGTCCGTGGCTAGGTCCGGTTTGTGCCACCGGGTCCACGATGGTCCCCCGGCGTGGTGAAGTCGATTGTACTTCGCGGCGATGTGAGCTGCGCCACCTGGCTGCGTGGGCGGAGTGCGTGATAACACGCGGGCAAATCAATGTGTCTGTTGATAGGGTTGGTGTCCGACACCCGCGCCTCCAACAGTTCTCTCCCCGCCTTGTTGCCAGCTCGCGCCAATATTCACGTGTTGGAAAAGTCGAACTCATGGCCTTCCTCCAGCGTGTGAGTGGAGACATGAGATAGTGGGTCGCCTCTTCGAACGGCCCGTTTGTGCTCAAGTATTCGTGAGCTGAGACGTCGTCCTGTTTGTCCTGTTTAGTGGCAAGGACAGTTATGGCAGGGGATTTGATAGACTACGTCCGACTGCTCACCTGCGTCCGGCCGATCCTTCATTTTCATGATCCTGCTACGCGTGGTAGCCGCATACCTTTTACACCCTTCCTTCGGGCTCGCTACAGTTCGTTTTTACCCGGTCGAAAAGCGCCCTCACACAGCCGCGTTTGCGCAGCAATGGGTAGTTGACACCACCCAGTTCGAGTTCGAAGGCCAATAAATCCACCGGTCCAGTGATCGTGCCTTCGTCTTCTTCTAAACATGAACCTGGAATGCACATATTCTCTTCCATTCGTGAGTACTGTGTCCATCTGTCCTATTGATAAAACTAGTATTTACATCCATTTAAAAATTAAAAAAGTTCCTTGCGTTTTATTGCCTCTGTGGTGCTACATGTCCAATTGTCGCCATATTCTCGGCGATGAATTGCCATCTCTTATGCAGGTTTGTAATCCTCTCTTCGCAATTGTTTTTTCTTGTCCCAAAGTAATCGCGTGCTTCAAATTCAGTACTCTGATGGTTTCAACAAAATGGGCACCGTCCGGTGGGAGGTGGCGCTCTGTCTGGCAGCAGTCTTCACCATTGTCTATTTTGCACTCTGGAAGGGTGTCAAAAGTAGCGGAAAGGTATGTCGGCTTTATTTTTGATAACGTAAGCAAAGAAAAATACCTACAGGACCCAGAAAGCATTTGCGAAGCATGAGCCTGATTGGCTGGCTGCCGTGGAGATAAAATTATCGACTCATTGACTCAGCCACCGTTTTATCAGTTTGCTAAGAGTAGCAAATGTTGTGGCGTAGTGATCAGGGATGTGTCTTGACCCAAATTAATACATATTTAAGGAGTGTAATTACTAAGTTAGTTAGGTAATTCGCATAGAAGGGCGTCGGCTCCTTTCTTGGGTGAAAGATAATCATCCTGATCTTGTAGCATCTTCTGAAGTGTAAAGAATGAATGTTTTATGAATTTTTTTTCATTAATTATAATTGGACTTTTAGGGTCATCGAAAATCAATAAGAAAAATTCATGCTTATTAAGTAGTCATCATTTACAGAGCGTAGTTTTTGCATGCAGCTGGAATCATTCTTTACACACGCGAATGAAATGTCAATATTATGAGTGAAGGATGAAAAGGAATGGAGTAAGCTGTTTCGTTGCATACACAATAACGATGCATTCGACTTTGTCGGCGAGTTAGGGCCGCACAACCATTATTTATTAAAGTAGGTTTGCTATCTCATTAAATATTAACTGAAATTCTGAAATGCGTTTTTGGTCCAAAATACTACTTAAGAAGGGTTGTAAAGCTAATTATCATACAGTATTATTCTATAATAATTCAGTTACCTCGGGATGCCGGTTCTTGAAAGAACTTTTATCCGGCCACCTCCAAAAATTACACACTGTAAAAACTGACTACTTTAGTAGTACGAAGTGTCCTCACAGAGTTTCCATCCCTTTAAAAATTCGACGTTATTTCATTGGAAATATGCACCAACAAATTCGTACTTTTATTTATCGGGTAAAAATAACGTCTTTTTTAACATTATACGTGGAGGAAGTGTACGGTTCGGTATTAAAAACCTTCCAAATTTCCGAATAATTTTGAACACGGCCTACCTTTGAACTTGCATTTAGGGTCTAAAAACTACAAGTTATATAGTTTCTGTGTACAGAAAACGATACACTTCTCTACGGTTTTAAGAGGAATCTTTATGGGGTTCATAAAATCCAGCAGAGAATTTGAGCCATATTGCAAACTTTGCACGACATATTGGTAAATGCAGAGCAACAACGTTTAAAAAGCTCACAATTCGACGTTTTAAAACCGAAGCATATCTTCCCTTCGAATATAGATTTGGAAGAAGAGGTAATTTTCTATCAACTGAATAAAATGATAAATATTTTTATTCCTGTTTTCCATGAAATATAATTGAACTTTTAAGGGCATCGAAAATTAATGAGAAGAATTCATGATGCCTAGGTAGTAATTGACAGAATGGTATTACCAACAAAGACAAATGTCGGTAATACCATTCTGCCTATATATCATGCGCCGCTGTGCGGCTGCTAGTTGGGCTCGAGAGAGAGCCCTTAAGGCATAACGGAACGAGTGAGTTCCGTATGAACGATCGGTGAGCGCCCCCTACCATAGGTAGTAATTCTTTACAGAGTGCGGGTTTTGCATGCGGCCGGAAAGAAGTTCGCTCGAATATCGGAATCTCGAGGTAACTTAATCATTATTAAATTATGCTGCTTGATTATTAACTTTACAACCCTTCTAAAGCTATCTCTCTGGAATGAAAACTCATTGTAAAATTTCGGTTTATTTCACAAGAGTTAGCACACCTACTGTACATAACTGAACTTTAGAGCTCGGAATGTCTTTACTGTTGGGTTATGACTAACGTAATAAAATATCGCCCACCCTTGTTAAGCCCTCAGTTCCACCTCTCACAGTCCATCGTCTTAGTTTTTAAGGCCATTTGACGCAGAGGCTGCAGCAGATAACACTGAATTTGTCAACTACATACGCTCTTTGGCTACGTACTCTAACTACGAGTCGATTTTGCACACCGGTTCCGGCCACACACTAGGTTTCGTCGTCACTGCCAACTGCTGTTTGTCTCCGCCAAGGTCTCAGACATCGGATTGGAGATTCAAGCATCTAACGGCATTTGCTTCTGACTTCTATCAGACTGCGGTTTGTCGGCATTATCTTCTGAATGGCCTCTGCCCAGCCAATGTTCACCGTGCATCTAGGGGGATGTGATGTGCATGTAGTTTTTGCAGAGGCTAACTTTGAACTCACCACTTTCCAACGACTGCATCCAGCAACAAAACTTCTGGTTAGTCTGAAACCATTAAACAGGTAAATGGACTAATGGGCGCGGTTTACTATGAGTAGTGTATGACAATGTTAACATACGAGCACCAGTGGATGGACACACTTATTTGATCTTCTACTCCTGTACTCCGATTTCCTTATGCTCGTTTTTACCGTGTTGTTCATACTACTCGATCCGCGAGTTTTGAAAACGAGTGTTTTTCTTTTTTCTACTTTGTAGGCTGTTTGGGTGACGGCTACTCTGCCCTATGTGATTCTGACCATTCTATTGGTGCGTGGCCTCATGTTGAAGGGATCGCTTGCTGGCATACAGTACTACCTGACTCCCAACTTTGAACAGCTGCTTAACATAAAGGTATTGCTATTTCAACTGTGGAGTCACGTATGTCTAATCGTTTTTGCTCATAGATGTAAACTGAATGTTCTTGCTGAAAAGTATTTTTAGTTTTCTGTTTGCCATTCACAAGCACCGGATTGTGCTCAAAAACTCTGGAAGCATTAGCCGGTGTATGAAAAATCACTCAAATGCTGTTGTGAAAGTGATAAGTGCTGAGCTGGTCTCAAGTGATCTGATGATCACTGACACACTGGCCTTCGACGAATAGTCCTTCCAGCTACATCGAGTGAAGTGACCCACGAAAATATTTCCATCTTCGTTTATAAAAAACCACAGACGGATCTCAACCTCCTAACTCCGGTTAGCCACACATTACAGCACTAAATGACTCATGCGATCAATAATTTTGGACAAATGCTGTATTAGTACGGACAGCCAACCACAGACGCCAACGTATCGATTTTTCTATTCTCCTCCTCTGATTGGATATGTACTCTAATGAGTCCATCCTTGGCGTTCGACTCTGGTTGGCGCACGCCGTTTGTTGGGACAAACGCGTCTATTTTACCTAAACAGGAGTGGGATCGGGGACTACGACATCGGATTAACCGCCGTGCCCTCACAGCGGACTGCGCTGTACTAAAACGGAGCCAGGCGTCTATCAGATGGTGATAAGTCCTCACAAGTTCATAACTGCTGCCATGCATGCGTGTGTGCCAGGTCATAGACGCAGACATTAGCCCCACGTCAGCTACTGACTAATTCCATCGCCCAATGACTGGCAGACTTGAACAATAGACCGGTGCGTGTTAGTGGGAAGGGAAAATGAAGCCGACACTGGGGATCCTCCGCGCCCCAACGGCAAAAAATGTCCTCCTCGTCATAACAAATCTGGTGCTCCTGAACCTATCAGTCAGTCAGTCAGACAGTGTATTTGGGGGGAAATAGGCTTTCTCCTTTGAACTCCCTATTTGTACATAAAAAATCGGGAAAATAAGCAAAGATGTGAAGAAATTACAGCATTAAGTGAATGCAGACATTGGTTCACATAGGTCACTGGTCTCATGATTAAAAAGCCACATAGTCCGCTTGTTGTTGCAGCATATGTTTGTCAAGCCGACTTTTAAATGTCTCCACAGATTGAGACATGACAGTCGTCTCGAGTAGGTTATTCCACGGTTCCACGACACGGCTGGAGAAGAAATATTTTCTCACATTAAATCTACCCTGGGGCACATGTAGCTTGAAGGGATGTCCCCGGAGGTTAGTTGTAGTGGCGAGCTGAAAAAATTCGTCGCACCGAAGGGCGCAGTTCAAGCCACGCACGATACGGAAAGTTTGTATCAAGTCTCCGCGAAACTGCCTATAACTCAGGGGATAGAAATTAAGGTTAGTTAAGCGGATCTCGTATGGCAGTGCACTTTGACCTCTCATTAACTTTGTTGCTCGCCTCTGCACCCTTTCGAGCAGATTGTAATCTTGATGCGTCCACGGTCTCCAGGCCTGAATTGCATATTCAACTTGCGGCCTTACAAACGTGCCGAAGGCTTTGAAGAGACATTCTTCATCGAAGACTGTGAATGCCCGTCTGATAGAGTACAACATTGAAATTGGGATTTTAACTGCCTCGAGACATTGAGTAGAAGGCTTTAGGCTGTCTGCAACCCAGACTCCGAGATCTTTCTGCGTTTCTGCTTCTCGGAGTGGCATTCCGTTCAGATGTTATTGCCGCTTACTAGGGGTCTGATTTCCGAGGCGCAGTATGGTACATTTATTCAAATTGAAAGACAAGTGCCATCTGCGGAACCACTCGTCCAATCGACAAAGATTTCCTTAGAAGTTGGTCTCATCGGCAGCATTCTGGATGACTTTCCATATTTTTATGTCATCCGCAAACATGGCACTGTCACAGACCAACCCAACTACACAATCATTGATGAACAAGAGAAAGAGGGTTGGTTCGAGCACCGAGCCTTTTGGGACTACACTCTCTATGAATGTGCGCCTTAACTGCTGTTGTTCTATGCAGACAGTTTCACTGCTCACTAAGGGTTGTGGCGTGGAATGTTATTAACCGACGATGTAGCTCGGTGCTCATGGGAACATTTAGAACCACTGGGGATGGAAGTCAGGTTGCAGTGACTTCTCCTTAATGCAGCATTAGCGGGATCTGCAGTTGCGTGAGACGCGTACTGCCCCTACGGAAGCCTGCGGGGTACGGAAGAGATGCCGGGTCGTGTGCGTGGCACGCGTAGACGGGCTGCGTCTGTTCCTTTGGACACTGACTGGCCATTGGTGTAGGGTGGGTTAAGGAAGTCTGCTCTACTAGGAATCGGTTCAAACGAACCTCATCGGTTGCATCCACTCAGCGTTGAAACGTCGTCGCTTAAGGCTTTCAGCTTACTGGCCAAAATATCCCCGCAATATGTACTTCGTCCACTGCCTGTTATTTGAGGGACTGTAAAGTCCTTCCCTATGATTGATTTGCCAGCAGCCACATCTTCTTGGTGACTTTCCACACTATCGCTCAAATGTACGGGTTGTTAACTATCTGCTGGCTCGAGCAGAACGAATTTCCATAAGTGAAACGATAATTTCACTTCCCCCGTAGCTTAGAATGTACGCCTGAAGCTCATTTCGAGAGTCAGATTATCCAACTCTAAACACGAAATATGATTGGCTGGTCGAGGAGGCAGTGTTCAATGAAGTAGAAACAGCTGGATGAGATTTATGGAAAGCCTCTTTGGTCGTGGGAGAAGGGTCTCATTATCGGGATTCGCGCAGAGGGGATTTACGACAGGCCATAACGTCCTAACTCAATAATGGTCGTCCCAAGTATGATATGTAGAACGGGTAGGAGTGGCTTCGATATTGCGGTAGTCTGTTCCATTCTAAATCGACCTTTACGCACGTTACTTCAGCCGCTTTGTTGTGGCATTTAGAGGACAATATGTGATGCAAAGAGCTGTAGCCCAAACGCCCCAACAGTTGTAATCTCCTGCCTGTCCTGTACGGCAATTCGCACTTACCTCTTGGGCTGAATTTCAGGTGTGGAACGCGGCCGCATCGCAGATCTTCTTTTCCCTCGGCCCGGGCTTCGGAGTCCTGTTGGCGCTGTCCAGCTACAATAAATTCCGCAACAACTGCTACGGGTAAGGCGGAGGAGTACACTGCATACATCTCCTCCCCGGGAGCATTCAATTTTGTCCCTAACGGTTGGCCTCTTTTTGCCCTTCCACAGAGACGCGATGCTCACAAGTTTCATAAACTGCGCGACCAGCTTCCTGTCGGGGTTTGTAGTGTTCTCCGTCCTGGGTCACATGTGCTACCGAATGAAGAAGGAGATGTCTACGGTTGCAAATGAAGGTTAGCTGTTTTTCAGTCCTCATTTTGGTCTGAGGGGATGCTGCCGGTTATACAGTAGGTGGGCTAAATCATGAAATGTAACCGAAATTATGAAATGCGTTTTCGTTCCGAAAAGATTAATTAAGTTGGGTTCCAAAATTAATCATTGTACAGCGTAATTCCATAATACTTCAGCTACCTCAAGATGCCGGCTTTCGAAGGAACTTCTTTCCGGCTGCATGCAAAAGCCACACTCTGTAATGAATGACTACACGAACTTTTCTCATTGTTTTCGATGCCCTTAAATATTCAATTATATTTCATAGAAAAATAATTATTTTCTTGCTCATTCCGTAGAAAATGCCATCTTCTTTTAAGTTTATACTCTTAAGAAGGGTATAATTCGGTTTTCAAAAACTTTTCCAATTCCCGAATAATTCTGAACAAGGCCTGACGTTACACTTGCATTCAGGGGTTTCCAAACTACAAGCCGTATATTTTCCGCGAACGGAAAATCATACATTTATCTACGGTATTAGGAGGAGACCGTATAGGGTTCATAAAATTCAGCAGTGGATTTGAGCCATATTGTTAACTTTACATGTCACATTCGTAATTGCAGAAACATGACGTTTTATGGACGGCCATTTTAGGGTATTAAAAAATCTCACAATTAGAAACTTTTCTAAAACCGACTTTTTCCTTTCTTTCGAGTATAAAATTGGAGGAAGACGTAATTTTCTGTCAAATGAGCAAAATTACAAATATTTTTATGCGTGTTCTACATGAAATATAATTGAATATTTAAGGGCATCGAAAATTAATAAGAAAGATTCATGCTGCTTAAGTAATCATTTTTTACGGAGTACAGTTTTTGAATGCGGCCGGCATGCTGAGGTCACTGAATTATTATAGAACTGTGCTGCATGATGCTTAGTTTTACAACACTCTTTTCGAAACGAAAACGAATTTCTGACTTTCGATTGGCATTTTATGATTTAGCCCACCTACTGTACCGGCATGGTAATCCGTCAAATTGCTGCTGTGGTCCAAGAAATAGCCCGCTTGATTTAATTGCAGATTTGTGTTAGCGTATTTGAATGACACTTGGCTGGCCTCCCATTGGTAAATCTCATAGACGCTTGTGGGGAGTGAGAATGGTGTTCAGTAAGTTATCCTAACTGCAAAATGGGAAACTGGGCAACTTCGATCATGCATTTAAGACATCGGCACGTGGTGCTGACTATATACTATACTATGGTACATGACTTGTCCATCAGGAAGCAAGAAGCATAACAGAGGATGAAATGAGGGCTGGAATTGCAGATGGCGATTGTTTGTTGTTATCATCAGTCCGTCATACCCAAACCCTAATCGGGAAAAGCTGAACGCTAACTTGATGAGAGACCGAAATCGAGTTCAAATCTTAGGCTTCAACTGTTTGAGGTTTCTTGTCTGAGGACCGTAGATGAGTTCTAGTTTTAATCGTTAAGTCGAAACGAAACCGCTTATTTTGCTCTGCAAATAAGTTCACCCCACTGAAACCGTCGGGGGTTGGAAGCACTTATTCACTCCGATGCTACAGCGAAGGATTCGAATTTCAGGTCTTTCTGTTGTATAGCCAACACAGATAGAAAAGCCTGAAATGTTCAGCATGGCTTCCGCCTCTGTCTGACATAAGCACGGAATTTATGTGATAAGAGAATATGCTTGGAAAAGGAACTACGATGAGCGACTGTCAAGTGTTCTGAACTACTAGTCGTTCTATTCCTGAACACAAACACAGCTTATCTCTTTATTCGTTCGAACTTTCTCCAACTTACTTTCTGTTCTCTTTTATTGATTAATGAAAGGGGCTGCTCCAGTTAGGTTCACGGTCCCTGGTATGCAAACCATGCTACTACATACCAATCAGCAGTAAATACGGTTACACTTTAAAATTACCTGCTCAAACAGGCTCATGTACACCATCATACTCCCGTTATTTTTCCCTCTCCATATTGATTAGCCTTTGTTTTTAATTTTAACGGCTGAGGAAATCGAGGCTTCACGCTTGCCCTTCACCCTTATTAAAACTGAACGAAGCTGAAAAGCCAATACTCCTGAACTTTTGCAAAAAATATGTTGATAGGTCACACCGCCTTATGCTCATCTAATTGATTTTCCTGTTATTCTCGGTGATTATGACAGGAATTTTGGTAACTACTTCCCGATACTCGAGCGTTTTTATATTACGAATAAAACGAATCCTTTATACTATCAGTTACTTATCTGTCCAAATTACAAACTTCTGCTCAGTGCTTCTAGTTGGTGAATAGCAGTTGCCTAAATAACAGTCCTCTGGGCGCATCAGCTACGCGTTGCTACGTCCTTTTATCGTAATTGCACATTTTATTTTTAGAAATACGCTTACTGCGCATCTACAAATGTTACTCGAAATTTTTTCAGTGCCATTACACCACCTTGCCAACTTGTTGAGCGAACTGACGTCCAGTCCAGGGCCCAACAGGCGGTAGTGTAGTGTTGAGTGATGAAAGAATGCAAACTAGAGTGATCGGTTCCGCGGCGTGGGCCAGGAAAACTGTTGTTCAGTTGTCATGGTGTCAGACTGAACCACACGATTTCGGCTGCCACAGAGAGTATTCAAAGGCACATGGTAGAGACAGTCAACAATCTGAAGGAACACCCTCCCATCAAAGTTAACATTCCCCCTGACTACGGACAGAAAAACGAGTCCGTGAAGCAATGGTAGAGCGTTCAACTCGCTAATGCTAAATAACCAAAATAAAACCAGTTGGAATCTTAGTTACCCCAAAACCTAGAATCGGGTTGGGGTGGTCGTCGATGGCATGAATATCCTCGTCAGCAATCCTTCCTGAAAAATAAATGTGTCGTTTCGTTCTTGAGCACTGGAATTCGAGGTTGAAAAACGACTGACCGATGACGTCATGCGGGTCTAAAATGGCATGCCAGTCAGTACTTACATTTTTCCAGTAAAATCATTTCGACCGTTATAACTGTGTTCAGTTTTCGTAAAGAAGAAGAATTTCAGACTATTCATACGATGCAAAACTAATACTGATGCGTTTTTCAATTAAGTAACTTGTTATCATTGCAAGACCATGGCAGGTCAATACTTTGAGTAGAGAGATCCAACTAAACAATTTTCTACCAAGAGTGTTACCATTAGCCATAATGGCCGGTGGGTTCAGGAGTTAACCGGGTTTCTGACGCTAGTATGCCAAAGGCAGTGATTAAAAAAATCTAACTTTTTTATGTGGCCTTTCAAGCTAGTGTCTCACTTAATAACTGTGGAACAGCCGTCAAATCCAAATCTTCCCCTACTCACGTCTCCTCTTTCAAACACTTTTAGGTCCGAGCTTGGTATTCATTGCATATCCGGAGGCAATTGCAACCTTATCAGGATCAACATTCTGGGCAATTATTTTCATGCTGATGCTCATTACGCTAGGGCTGGACAGCACGGCGAGTTACATTTTACAAATAATTATTACTTAATCATAGAAGTAGATAGTTGTTATAATATTTATTTCGTTTTCGATGCAGTTCGGTGGACTTGAAGCCATTATCACTGGAATACTCGATAGATGGCCAAGACTTCGTCGACGGAGGGAAATTGTGGTTCTCATAATGGTTATTTATTGCTTCCTGGGAGCGCTTCCAACAACCACCAACGTGAGTTTGCGCAAAAATTCAAAATGCATAAAACTGAATTAATTCAAACCAATGACTTCACTTGAACTGCAGCAACAATTTACTCTTAATTAGGGTTGAACGACATTGTTTCGTCAAGAGAACACTCGTTAGCATTGAATTCCGCTCTAACCAGGGAGTTGGCATCAGTTTTCCCAGCGGGCAATCAAGCCTTATTGAACTAATTCCCTTTTGAGCCAAGGGTTTAATTTAATCATCCTACCTTGCCCTACGAAGCCTGAACGCTTTAACGCAAAATTCCTCGCTAGATTCCCTGCAAGACATTTTATGCAGTAAGCTCCGACCTCGTGGAAAAGCTTTTATATCACAGCATTTACGCTCATCGAGTACTCCTTCACATAGTTGTAATGAATTTCGTGCCAATGACCCTCCCCGAACTATGAGATTTAGCGAGACAGTGCCCTTTAAATAAACGTAGAAGTACTGTTAACAATCTTGTTCCCAAACACATACACTTTCCCTAAATTTCTGCCACACGATTCCGACAGTACTGATTGGTTTATTGGCCAGAGAAATAGCGAATTTAATGACGATCGCTGACTTGTTTTCTGTGCTAAGTCAGTTATGTTTCAGTCCTAAGCACCTCAGAGCAGTCTCAGAGGGGGGCCATTGATTTTAAAAACTAGCCAATCACCATCAGCTCTATTAACTCCGCTGCTTGATGTCATGTTATTTCTGACTCTCGACTGCTTATGTGTCCTAAGTCTGCAGCTCCAATAATTCTTGAATAGTTTTCCATTCTCAGATTGGCAAGGGTGAGCGATCCGAATTGATGATTTGAAGAAAAAAGATGGACTCACCGGAACGGGTTTATTTAGGTGCTGACGTTTCGAAGAGCTTGATCGGCTCCTCATTGCCAAAACGTAAAGTGCACTTAGTCAACCAGAAATTTCAAGTGGCATACCGCGTCGGTCGGCCACTGATGATCGATTTTACTCTGCTTTCACTGCCTCGGCCTCTCGGTAGATGGTTGGTGGGCGTCTCATCTGCGAAATTTGTGAGTCCCCGCTTCGTCGGGAGGAGTTGATTGAACCTTTGTCAGGTGGTCGGTCTGGTGGTTCTTCTTTCTCGCTGAGTAGACTCGCATTCGGCCTGCCTACGTATGGTCTTCTTAAGTCCAGTGTGGTTACTGAATCCTGAGTTCTACGGACGTGAAGACGTAGGACTTTGTAGACTGCAGGAAGGTCCAGATGTCTGTCGATGGTGTTGGCAACGGAGTGCCAAGCGTCGAGTCTTAGCCGTTTTGCTTTTGCGTTGCCCCGGCCTAAGATGGTAGCTCTCTGGGCTCGTTTTCTTGTCGGTTACGACCGAGAATATACAATGGTAGGGGGCGGGATCGAGACCCAGGTGTTCCACGTTTCGGGGTTGGGTATGACCGACTGACGACGACTAATAAGCCAGAAATGGCCATTCCAGTCTGTCTTGCCTTTGTCGGCAATGTTATTCTGCCTGCAGTACGCGCCGCTGTGCAGCTGCTGGTTGGGCTCAAGGAAGAGCCCCAAGGCACAACGGAACGAGTTCGTTCCGCAACGCGATCAGTGTGCGTCCTTCTATCACCAAACAGGAGTGATCCCGAAACTTCTATTCCAGGAGCAATTTGGCAGAATTGAAGAATTTCTACTATACTCAAGGAGCCATAGAAGGCTTACTGCTAGTCAGCCCGTCACACGGTCTTTTTCTAAAACTGATCCTGATGCTAGTATCTGCTGCATGCTATGCCAAAGTTCAGAATATGCTTTATCTTGCAGGGCGGCTATTATGTGCTGACTCTCTTTGACACGTACGGGGCTCCGTTCTCAATCCTTTTCATCGTCATCTGTGAGTGCGTCGCGCTTTGTTGGTGCTACGGTAAGTTACAGTTTGCCCTCGGTCACAAAGAATTTTCAACTAATTCTCAGAAAGGGACTTTTTTGGTTATGTCTCTCAGAGTAAGACAGGACATCGGATTACCTACACGAAAGCTTACTAGGGATCGAGCAATATGGTACTGTGCGCTTTTGCTTAACGGTCAGCGGTAATTGTCCAAAAACTTACAGTTTTGTGAAAGAATTTATATCTTCATCGTTTGAATCCCCTTCGTCTTCCGTGGCCCAACGAGCTGATTAATTATTAAAGCCAACCAAATTACACGCCGTTTGCCTTTGCACGGATAGCCACAGAACTTCTGGGTTGGCTGACAAAGCTCCAATACGATCAGACAGACCAAAAAAGCGGATAACAGAATGTAAATTCACTCTTGAATTCATTATCAGAGACCAAATCCGGTAAAGGTAGCGGCCGCGCGGCAGAGAATTATGAGTGTGATCCGCTTGCTGTACAGACGCGTGATTACTAAAATTAGCAGCCCCGCAGTCATCGCGGGTGTTCACACTCCGTACGATAATCAGTTGTCCCAACTTCATGACTCGTGTTGGTGACTTGCGAAATAAGCACTAGGCCACTTGGTTCACGAGTGCTGCCACTAAAATTGGCATTCATCCACGTGCTCCCCGCGCGGCTAGTTTCTCTACCCGGGCCCACAAATAGACCAAGTGGTACATGGGTTGACTCAACGCGGGGGCATGTTCAGGACACGGCGCGCGTTATTAAGTTGCCACACATGGGTACGTGGAGTGGTGGCACACCTAGGTGCAGGCCCACTTGGCGCCGTTCACCTGAGCCCGTTTCCGCCTCTGGTCTTCATGACTCTGTCTTGACACCTGACCCGAGGAGGTAGGGCATGACAGAGTGCAGTGGATGAAGCGCAAGTCCACAGCATTGCAAAAGACTAATTCACGCGCAAGCCAGTCTCAGCTCCCACCATGCTAGGGGGCATACGGTGGACACCGCCCTAGCATAATCGCAGAACTTAAGCAGCAGTCTTTACACCTGACTCGAGGGGGTAGGGGACGAGAGAATGCAATGGATGAAACGCAAGTCTACTATCGGAAGACATTCAGTCACGCGCAAGTCACGGTCTCAGCGCCCACCATGCTACGGGACATACGGTGGCTGTCCACAACGAAAGTTAGCAATGAATATGCCTTCGATCCATAAGAAACCTTTCCTTAATAAGTTACATCTTTACGAAATGCTTTATTACTGCACTCCGTTGCACGGTGTGGACAAGTAAAAATCTGACACTTTTTTGCCGTTTCTTTTACGTTTCTAAACAATATTAATATTTTTCTATTGTAAACGTAAGAACATGCTTTTCTCCATACATTGAGGCCATTTCCACTGTTTTGGTTCGCTTTAAGACTCCGTTCTTCTATTATGAATGCACGACAGAGCGCCTATATAAATAATGATACTTTTCTGAAACTATTAGTGTTTTTCTAGTTCTATTTCTAAATAAGGTATGCACAGAAGCTAAACTACACGACAAATAGTGTTTCATACGTTCAGAACTGGAAATGACCATTCGGTGGTGGTCATTTATATGACATCAGGTAGAATTTTCCAAACGGCAAAACAATTTCAGCTCGTTTAAACGAAGGAATCCCTATCTGCGTTATTACTGCACCTCAGGGCACCACATCGCACAGATCTACTCATTTGACTTATAGGAATCGACAAAACCTCTGATTGTCTTAAAAGTACCTTTGTGTTAGCAGGTCGATTACCACGGTTAACATCGGACATAAAATAAATTTTCAAATTCGGCTAAATCTACTTATTAATACTCTCGCGAATAAATTACTATCCTTTCAATGAAAAAGTCGCTCAGATGCGTAACCGGAGTCTAGGAAATGTATTAGCATAGGAAACTGCAAGAATATATTGCATCGTCCATTTTCGCCAAATTTATTAATATTTTACTTGATATAATTATGTAAACACAGTTAATGCACAAGAAAAATACGCTTCATTGGTGGATGTGGGTGAGTGAACAAAATTCGCAACGTTAAATACGTCCAGACGTACTGTACGGTGGACATCGTCAGAATCACGGTCGAACTTTTGCCCGGGTAAAGTCGCAGAACCTAATTGGCAGTGTAATTATTTGTCTACTATCTCGAAATACTACCCGTTGCTTCAGCTTCGCGGTTACGGGGGTTTGTATGATAAATGTTTTGACGATATTGCCGATCGACCGACTTATGACGAGAGCCCGGGAAAAAAACTTGATCTGGTTTAATGGTCCCCCTCCGTCCCATGGTATTACTGAAAGGCATTACAGCTAACTGCCAAGCTGATGGTTTGGGTGCCTCAAAGTGTTGACTGCTGATCCACTCTCCTGACTACTCCGTTAAAAAAAACTAACATTCGCACACTTTGCAATATATATCCCACCTGGAGGCCGGACCACAGTTAAACTCTTCCCTGACGCATCCTGCTTGCTCTGAGATGGCCGGGATTAGATTCTTTGGAGGTTGACTTACAGATCGTACCAGAGGTTCAGTTCAGTTTAGTTTATTGAGGGAAACAGGTGCAAGCCTCTGAGTACTCTATTTGCGACGTAAAACTTGGTGTACGGAGACAAATTGGGCGTGAGTCTCAGGGGTTGAGCTCAATCTCTCATCGTTCTTGTTCATTTCGGGACAGGAGCCTCTCAAGATTCCTTTTAAAGCTTTCTACCGATTGAAGGTAAAGAGTTCCTACCAGCACACACTCAATATCAAACTCTGCTGTAGATTCGGCCACAATCAAGTTATTGCTCCAACGTTCGTGTGCACTGGCTATGATTACTCATTTCTGGTTTTGATGCACGACCAATACGGCTACTTGGCTTTGTCAGACAGTGAGCTGTAGTCAACAGCCATCATTGTGCTGTCTGTCGAAGTTATCTGCGGACGTGCTCATTCGCACTGGTTTTGCATTCGCGTTTAGACGGTCACGGTCGTTTCTGCCCCATGTAATGCGAGAAGCAATCGGACAGAAGATCCTTAAACCTGCTCCCACAAAATAAACTCAACCGAAGTCAGAAACTCCCTCCTTCACAGACGTGATTTGGCAATGCAAGTACACACCGTTACATCTTCAATGGTCAAGGATATCTGAGACAACAGTTCAGAATTCTGTACAGAATAGAGCCATCCTTCTGGTTTCCTCATCATAACCTGACATCCGAAAGCAAGCTTGATGATCGTGGCATTTGCGTCGTCCATATTTCCTTAACCAGGACAGTAGCACAGATTTTAGGGCTCATAGCCGAGACGATATTGGACACACTGATCTCCACGAATCATAAATTTGAATTCATGGCATGGTAAATAGAGGATACTAACCTCAGCACCCAAAAGGGCCAAGTGTTGACATTTAACGAATACACCGGTGTCGTCCTTCAGGGCATACGTTTTATGATGGTGGAATTAAGCAAACAGTTGGCCTTCATTTATATCCTTGTCTGCCGCAAAGATTGCTCAGGTAAACTACGAAAACGGCGCAAGTACCGAATCGCACCAGCGCTTACTCAGATTGCAGTAGGTATGCTAACTTACGAAATGTTAACCGAAATTCTGAAATGCGCTGTCGACTCGAAAAAAATCACTTATGTGGGTTGGTAATACTGATAACCGTGCAACATAATCCCATAATAATTCAGTTACCTCAAAATGTCGGCTTTCGAACGAACATCTTTCCGATCGAATGCAAAATTCCTACTCCGTAAAAAGTGACTACCTAATTAACATGCATTTTTCTTATTTATTTTCGAAGCCCTTAAAAATTCAAGTATATTTAATAGAAAACATGCATAAAAAGATTCATTCGTTTACTTTTTCGGCAGAACATTACGTCTTCTTCCAATCTCATACTCGTAGGAAGGGTATTATTCAGTTTAAAAAGTTTCTAATTGTGGCATTTTTGATACTGTGGAATGCCCGTTCATAAAATTTTCGTGTCTTTGTTTTTACTAATTTTGTTTGTAACGTTTACAATATGGCCTAAATCCACTGCCAAATTTTATGAACTCCATTTAACCTCCTCTTAGTACCGTGAAGAAATGTATGGTTTTCCGTACGCGAAAAGTATGCGACTTGTAGTTTGGGAACCGTAAATGCAAGTTTAACAGCAGGTCGTGTTCAAAATTATTTGCGGATTAGAAAAGTTGATGAAATTTGACTTATACCTTTCCTTCGACTATAAAGTTGAAAGAAGACGTAATTTTCTACCGAATGAGCAAGACAATGAATATTTTTATGCATATTTTCCTTGAAATATGATTGAATTGTTAAGAGTATCGAAAATCAAGGAGAACAATTCATGCTATTTAAATAGTTATTTTTTACAGAGTACTGTTTTTGCATGCGGCTAGAACGAAGTTCGTTCGAAAGCCGGCATCTCGAAATAGATGAACTGTTAAAGAACTATGCTGCATGATTATTAATTTTAAAGCCCTACTTAAGTACACTTTTTGAGACGCAAACGTATTTGAGAATTTTGGCCAACGCTTCCCGAGTACGCACACCTACTATAGTCACGAACCTCATGTGTATCGGCGTCTCTGGTGGAAAGTGCAAATTCACTATAGCGAATCCGAAGATAAGGTTGCTGGATTGCCCCACCTCCGACGGGTACTCCGAGAGAGAAGCCACAAACACAACTTTGTCAACTGGCGTGTAGGGACGAGATTAGAGACAAATCGCACTGCAGCGTACCCCTGTGCCAAGGACATTCTGGGTATTGTAAACTGTCCGTGCATTCTACTCACACAAACAGAAGACGGCCATCGGCATGACCAAAGCACGTTCTGTGAGGGCAAAAGGCATTCGGAGTCGTTGAGGGCGGAGAGGAAGGAAGCTTACGGTGTAAACGGACGCTCAGCTAGGTGTCACCAGTGAGAAGGAATGACACTAACGCCAGTATTTTATCTCACGCGACCACTCCCTGATACGCCTTTTAACTTAATAAAGTCAAAATCACGTGGTAGATAAAAGGCGCGTGAGTCGCGAGATGCACAGGTCATGCATGAACGACTTCTGGTTCACCAATAAAACGCAGTGATCTCTTCCCTCCAGCCTCCCTGTTCCTTCCTACAACCTTTTTTGCAGAACAGGGTGACTTGTCATGCGGGGAACGCCTGCATGAACACTGTTTCTAATGGCAGTGAATCGACTGGCCGCGTGGGTATCATGACAGTCGCCAACATCAGTCATGAACATCCGCGATGACTGCGGAGGGTTACTAATTTAAGTAGCTGCGTGTCGCTGTAGCAATGGCATCCTAGACATGCCATTCAGCTGTTTAATCGCAACCTTTATTTGGTGCTGTTCGAGAGTGAATGTAAAACTTTCGCGGAGTAAATTATTGTCCCATCGATAAAGCCTTTCTCTTTTCAGATTCGAAATATTTGACGAACCTCGGATGTGAACAGTAAATTTGTCCGCACAGGTTTACAAGGTCAAATCGCTCAGCTCAGCCTATGCTTCGGCAGTTCATCAAATTTTGGATGGAATTATAGCCAAAGATTACTTTTGGCGTGGCCGTTGATAGAGCTAGCATTTCAAAGACCGTAAGCTTGGTCTATGGTCTATGCGTGACCGATCTCATGAAATGTTGGCCGAAATTCCGAAATGTGTTTTCGACTAGGGAGGATTAACAATGCGGCGATGTAGTAGTGCTTTTCATGTAGCAAAATCCTATAGTACTTCGGACTCGCCAGGATGTCGGCTTTTGAGTGCACTTCTTTCTGATCTGCAGCAGAAAACGTACTCGGTAAACAATGGCTACTTACGTAGCATGCATTTTTTACATTGATTTTCGATGGTCTTACACATTCAAGTATATGTCATAGAAAACATGCACAAAAATGTGCTTTCCTTTACTTGTTTGGTAGAAAACTACATTGACTGTATATTTTATACCCCAAGGAAGGTTATCTTTCGGTTTTCAAAAGATTAGAGGTTTTTAAGACGGTACGGTGTCCATATATACAACGCCGCACGTGTTAGTTTACCAATGTTCCTCGTGAAGTTTACAACACAACCCGCATCCATTGCATAATTTTATGAACCCTATACAGTGTTTTCTTAAAGGTATAGAGGAATATATGATTTTCCTCACGCGGAAAGCATGCAGCTTATAGACTGAAGTCGCTAACTGCTAATGCAACGGCTGATCGGGCTTAAAATTATTCGGGAATTGGGAGCCTCTTTCGAAACCTAAATATACGCTCTGTTCGGGTATAAAATATAAAGACAATATAGTTTTCTACCAAACAAGTAGAGGAGAGTACCGTTGCTGACAAGAGATTGAAATGAAATGCACTCAAAAGCCGAGATCTTGATGAGTCCGAAATACTAAAGTCTTATGCTATATGATAAGTAATATAACAACGCCACCTTATTAATCCTTCCTAGTCGAAAACGCATTTCAGAATTTCGGACAACATTTCAGGCGATCTGTCACGCATTGTACACATCTATTCCTACCGTAGGATGGCAGTTTCAATTCCCCTGTCAACAAAGATCAGCCCTCCACTGCAGCCTCATGAATCTCTCGGTCATTTTCTATTCCTGGAGGATATCTGCAAACGGAAGCACGCACACTAAACAGTTTCTCCACAGGTGAGGTCCTATTTGTACCAGAAAAGGACTTCATTGTGGAACAACTGTTTTGGAGTCTTGTTTCGTTGGCACTTTGCCAAATTTAAGCCGTGTGAATTTATTTATTTATTTCTTGTAACAATCAGTGCCAAATGCTTCTTGGTGTAAAGTAGCTGTGCTAAAAGTCAGTGTTTACTCTACGTTAGACGTTCGAACCATTTATTCCGATCGTATTAGGTCAGCCAAACCGTAAAGTACGTAGTGGTCATGTCCGGAAACAGACTTCCCCATGGCGGCAGAGCATTTGTGGAAAAAACCATCCCGTAAAATAAAGGATAGAGCCAGACACATCACGTATGGTACAAATCCGACATTTTATTTGCCGAACTACACGTCAGGTTCGTGACTACAGTAGGTATGCTATCTCAGGAAACTTTAGCTGAAATCCTCAAATGCGTTTTCGTCTCAAAAATTTTACCTAACTAGACACATCATGTGTAGTTAAAATCGGACATTTGATTTTCCTAAATCCCTTTCAAGGAGCCAATGCTGCATATTTACCTAGGGAGTTGGAATTTGGAAATCAAGAGAACAAAAGAGAAACAAGGATAAATATGTTGGTCGACAATTGCTTCTGTTCCATTAAAAATACTTCGAATTTAAAAGTTTTCTGCAGCAAAGGTTAAATTTGAGTACGCCGGCTAGAAGTATTTTCGTAATTTTAATCGACTACTAATAAATATTTCACACTGACTGGAGAAGAGAAGACAATGAAAAAATACTCAAATTTATTAGCAATAAACCAGCATTTACTTGCCTGTAGACACCAGACAGAGGCAGAAATCGGGAAAAAAAACACGCGAAAACCAAAAAGAAGTTCTTTTGCTATGCATGAAGTCGAAAAAAGGTCTTACTTGCTTCAGCAGACAAATGTTCAGACATCTACGCCAGTTTTTGATACTAAGCGATCAGTAAGGATTAGAAAGAGGAGGATGGCTGGGAAATCATGCCCAGGGGGACGCAAACGCACCAACCATCAGGCAACCAGGTGTCAGAGGACTTCCAGAGTATACAAGGCTGCGAGGGCCATGGTTTGTTGGCCATGGCTCAGCAGAATCATTGTCTTACGGCATATCCACAAGATACTTCAGTCGCGCCGGATGCTGGCTTTTGAAAGGCCTTCTTCCATTTAATTTGCGAAAACTAGACTCTGCAAAAAAATGACCACTGAAATGGTGTGATTTCTTCACGATGTTTTTATAAATGCGAAGATATTTCATAAAAAACATGAATAAAAATAAACTTTTGTGCTAATTTGGTGTCCAATTATATTTTTTCAAATATTTTGCTTATGGAAACGGTATTTTGGTTTTAAAAAATTTTTGGGCGACTGTAAATAACTCCGCTCAAATGCCAGCACCCACTGTTCCACTTCTCTTACAATTTTACTGGATTCGTGAGTCCAAAAAGTGCGTCTGATGTGGAAGAAACAAGGTAGCAGACACGCAGTGGATGTGCATCGGATATGAAGTCGACTTTTTCTTGTTTAAAAAAACATTTCTCTCAATACGAGTGAAAATGCGTTTCCCAGGAAGCTTCGGATTCTTAGGAGACTCGATCGCCTGGGCGAGAATTCCGTTCGCCCGTGATTTCGCAATCACGCCCTCACCCGCATCCTTCTTAACATTTTCTTGGTATTGCCTCGCTGGGCGCAGAGTAGCGTTGCTAATCTTATTTTGCTTCCTGACACCATATTTTAATCACCACTGAAAATATTATGTGTGCATTTTTTCCTTTCACAAAGGTACTCGTCGCTTTTCAAAGGACGTTAAAAGCATGCTTGGTTTCAGCCCCGGTCTGTTTTGGCAAATTTGTTGGACTTTCGTCAGTCCTGTCTTCCTCTTGGTAGGTCGACGTTTAAATATGAAGTCGAACAGAAAAGGCAAATGGTATTGCTTTTATTATCGGTTTTTTCGATTTGAAGACTTTTTGACCTTAGTACTAACTTTAGGATGAGAAATTGACAGATAGTCTGCAAATAAACAGATGAAACAGCAAAGTTCACGTGTTTTACACGCATGCGATCTGAGATTCTATGCTCTGGTAGAGGCCAGAACCAACATATCACCAATCAGAAACAAAAACACAGACACCAGTTTGCTGTTGAGAGGAAAAGGAGGGGAACAGTTCGATCTCTCTGACCCCTGATGTTTTCCCCCTCCAAATTAGCGCAGGTACCGATGTGAAGTATAACATTTAACTTGAACAAGCGTGCCTGCCGCTAAAAATCTAGGGAGAACCGTCAGGCAGCGGGCTGATAAAAACATAATAATCTGAATGCAGTTCGATTTTGAAACGTCTCCGGAAGTCTGTTTTGCTACCTGCCCATACCCCCGTAAAAGTGGCTACTCAGGCAGCTGGAACTTTTTCCAGTGATTGTCTATGATTTTATGAATCTACGAATATTTTATAGAGGGCATGCACAGAACTACCACTTCTTATGCTCACTTTGACGAGGACCTATTAGGTGACGGCATGTCTTTATTGTGAAAGATTCCTACTTACTTTGTTATGGCGGGTATTTAACACTAGGGTCCGTCGTCGATAGGCGTTTAGAGCCAGAATTAGGATTTAGAGTTGACTTTCGGACCATACGGTTAGGGGTGGCATTTACGGTTAGATTTAGGGTTAAGGTTAGAGCTAGGGGTAAGATGTGGTTATGTAGCCCCACCTGATGGACACAGTACTGTTGGAGTTGGGGTTAGAGCTAGAGGTAGGGGTTGGGGTTAGGGGTTAGATTTAGGGTTAGAGGTTAGGGTTAGGGCTAGGGCAACTATTTTTCAACCATTCGGATTGAAACCACGCATGCCCAATAGTCTTTCTTTCGCGTACAATTACTTGACCTCGTCGCCCGTGCGTTCCTCGGCCCCATCTGCAAAAACCCCTATTACCACCGGTCCCGTATAACAGGTAGCTGGGGTTTGTATACCTCGGGAGAAACTACGTAACCACGTCGGACCGTGTTAGCTTAGATGTGGGGGTAAGGGTTAGAGGCAGGGTTAAGTTCGCCCTCCGCACACTATCTCACCCAATCCGATTATCATTACCTAGTAGTCAAGGCTTTTCTGTTTTCCGCCGGTTTACGTGTTTCTAACTCGTGTCTTTCAAATGTGGAGTCTGTTCCGGTACCTTGTAGGACTAATAAAACAAACATGTATTAGAAATGCGAGTATTCTTAATGTCTTCCGCAAACTTCGTTAATATCCTTGTTCATTTGCCCTATTGATAAGACTAATAATAGCATCCCTTCCTTTTAAAAGGAGTCACTGTGATCCAAATTATCAGTGGAGTTGTATTATATCCTCATTTTGTAATAACTTGCGTCCACTAGTACACAAAGTGGTCCATGCAAATTGCTCGATTTTAAGAGTCCCCTATGTGCCCTTCTTAATGGCATTTGTATTTTTCATAAAACTGACGGCCTGCGGTTCATAATTGGGAAGCCTAAACGCAAGTACAGCGGCAAGTTGGGAGTTGAGAAATATCTTAAGACTGAGTGATAGGTTAACTTGAAGTACAGAATTCGAAGAAAGCTTACTTTTCGACAAGGATTATACAAGAAAAGATATGATTACGTACTTTTTCTACAAGATATGTCTGAATCTACAGATGCCTCGGAAATCAATGGGTGACATGGATACTGCTTAAGTAGTCATTTTGGCGAGGGAGGTTTTTGGGGCAGCTAGAAAAACGCGCGGTCAAAAGCTCTTACTCCGGAGTGAACGAGTTACCTTTTGGTTTGCTGCAGGATTATCAATATCATAACCCCATCTACTTAATCCTTTCTAACCCAACTCACATTTCAGAATTTTTATTACGGTTTCATGGGGTACGTCGCCTGCTATAAGTCAATCGATCACCTTAGGTATCTTGTTCAGGTACTGTTATAACCCGACCTGGTACTCGTTAATAACACTGACTAATGTCCCAAACCACTGACATGGAAAAGAAAACGACACGGTCGGCCAAGACAAAATGCACCGAAACCTGCAAGTCATTTTATCTGGAAAACTGTGTACACTTATAGCCTCGTGTTCAGATTGGCTAGCATTCTATCCAATGAGCTCCAAAATGCAAGGGCTAGTAGGATCGGGGAAGTTCTGCAGACATGAACCAATCAGTTTCTAAGACAGCACTGTGGCTGCGGCCAATGGCGAGACGCTGTCGAGAGCGTGCGGCTAGGACGCGTGCGCGTGCTTTCTAGCGTGATTGAAAGGCGCTTTCTTGTGAATGCGAACATTCCGCTCTGTTATTTCAGGTGAGATCACGATCCAGGTTTATGAAATGCAAATGGGGGCCCTTAAAACAATGTTTCCAGCGAGTGATTTCATTTGATCTTTTAGTGTTTCATTTTCTGGGCTGGGTGTAAGTCTGCCGGGAATAGATAAATAAACCCAGAAGGCTGCAGCAGCTAGGGCACTGAGATGCATCATAGCTGCAACAACCATCAGACCAAACTCCAGAAGATGGAAAATAGTCAGTAGGAGAAGTCTCTTCAGTGCAAGGTCCGGGGGCTCTAGCTCCGGTCAGCAGTGTCCGCTGAGCAAGCCAGGGCGCTAGTTAAAAGCAGTGCCTCAGACCTAAGGCGGGGACAGTGAGTGAAAGTCTCCGTGATCGGCTGTCGCGTGTGTTTGTTTAAAACGCAACCAGAGACAAGCGTGAGTGTAATGCGTCGTCACGTACGCCATGCATGCCTGCAACCGAATGCGAGCGCGCGCACGTGTGTGCGTGTCTGTCATGACGCTGGTCGTGCCAATCAGGCGGACTGCACGAGGCTCAAAGAATGGCCTTGAAGCAGATGGAACGCGTGCACGTGGCGTCTGACCGTTGGAGAAAGGAGAGGATGGGCGGCGCCGCCTCAGCTGTCGGATGCGGGGCCACGCCTCACGCTCGTTTCTAGTACTTTACTGGGTGCTTTTGAAAATGGGCCATTCTTGAAGAAAGAGACACGACTGCTGAAACAATAGTTTTATTCGCCCGACGCTTCGGAATTCTGCTATGACCCATCATCAGAGACAAGAGTTTTATTCGCCCGACGGTTCGGACTTCTGCTATGACCCATCATCAGAGACAATAGCGGGATCACTCTCCAAACGCAAACCAACCACAGAGGTGGGGAAGGGGGATTTGAAAGTGGGTCCTTTGGTTATCGAATCCTATTAAGTCTATTTCTCTCTCATTGAGCCACAGACCAGTTGTTCTGCCGGCTGCGATCGAGAATATTACCTTTGCTGGAAGCGCGCCCACCAATCGGTCAAGGTCTTGGGGTACGATGGGACGAGCAGGTCCCGAAACTTGACCAGCTAACGCCTTTCAAAGTAAGCTTATAGTTCCTATCGCAGATGTGGCTCGATGTTGAAGGGCCCTTAACTTGCTAAATCTCAGTGACCAATAAGATCGCGGATTAAAGGATTAAGTACAGCAAAGAACTGTGGTGGGGCTGACTGATGACGGAGGACGAGCCGGAAATTGTAATCTCCGTCCTCCTTGTCGATGAATGCAATATCACAGTACGAGCCTCAAAGAACCGAAATCTTTTTCAGTATTATCAGCTGTGGAAATTCAGGCAGTGAAGCCTCTGAAAAGTGACAAAGCATTACCATCTTTCCTACGGACAAAAGAAACTACATTGCGATTTTGAACAGAACAGATAACAATGGCAAGATGTTATCACTGCCGGGAGATAGTTAAAATTATAAGGCTCTTAACGCAACCCGACCAAAGCACAGAGTTCAGGAACTGATAAAAGTTTGAAGTGTTTTGTAGAAAAAAAACGACTATCAGGAGAGATTCCCAAATCTCTTAGACAAAAAAAACCGAACTTTGCCAAGATTTAGGAACTTGTCGGAAGTTTACAAACCCAGTGTACCATTGCGGCCGATATTGCCACTCTAAATGGCGACTCCACGAGCTCCAACCACTAGCAAAGGATTGTCAAACTTCAATCCAGAATGATAGAGAATTTCTAAACAATTTTAGTGTTAGAAGATGCCATATTAGCATCACAGGTACTAACCAAAGGCCCATACACGCGTGTTTCGCGGATATCCTGCCGCTGCATGGCACAGCTGCGAGGTGTTCGGATCTTCAAAGGGTCCCCTAGCATTCCCCGTGTGCTTTCTGGTAGATACTCCAGTTTTTAGACGTTGTTGTTCTTTAATTTCCTCAAAATATCGGCGAAACACGCGTGCTCGGGCTTTTAGCCACCATCTGTGGCGCTAAAATATACTATTAGCTGTCTGTCGGCAGTTAATGAATGTTACGCAGTCATCCCGCTGTGACCGATGGACTTCGGCCCAGATATTCATGCAACGAATTTCAGTCTGCGCCTATAGACCCTAGTGTAAACTGATCCACTCCAAGTAACCAGTTAATTTCGCAGGACATTAAAAAGCAACAATCTTTGGACTAGTTATGAAGACTCAGGACTTTGGTGGACGAGATAATGATATTTTTCGAAGTTTTCTTTCTCTCTTTGCGTCAATTCACATTTGTCAAGGCAATGCGAAAAAAACTTGGTAAAGTGCGGTTTGGTAGCTCCACCTGGTGGACACGATACTGTCCGGGTTGGGGTTAAGGGTTAGGGTTATGGGTAAGGGGTTATTGTAAGGGGTCAGGGTTAGGGATTAGAGTTAGGGGCTAGGGCAGTTATTTTTCAAGCATTCAAAGTACAACCACGCATTCTAAATAGTTTTTCTTTCGCATACAATTACTTGCCCTCGTCTCCTGTGCGTTCCCCGGCCCCACCTGTAAAAAGCCCTATTACCACCGGTCCCATATTAGAAGTGACTAGGGTTTTCTTTCCTTCAGGCGGGGCCTTATTATTATTTAACCCTAAATTGTGCGTGCGCTATGTAGATGACTGCTTATTGTTAAAAGGGTTCAAGTGGAAACGCTGCATAGCGTTAGTAAATCAACACTACCAGGAATCACTTTTACGATAGGAAAAAAGTTGGCACCAAACTTTCGGTTCTTTATATTCTCGTACAGCGAAGGACTGATGAGACATTCCACACATCAGTGTACCCCAAAGAAAACTTATGAGATGGCTATCTTAAATTATAAGAGCAACCATCATAAACGAAATACTGCCAACAGCCTAACTAAATGAGCAAAGACACGATGCTCTTAAAACAAGATTTATTAAATAGAATTTACTTACTT
The DNA here is from genome assembly GCA_902702965.1 of Spirometra erinaceieuropaei. NCBI lineage: Eukaryota > Metazoa > Platyhelminthes > Cestoda > Diphyllobothriidea > Diphyllobothriidae > Spirometra > Spirometra erinaceieuropaei. Next base: position 565,401 of record CACRXP010000405.1, on the reverse strand, counting down.
GCTTGAACTGTTTTCCTAAAATGGCCACCTATAATTTTTGTGTCCCCATCCATAAAGCGACAGGGAACAGAATAAAAACACAGGTAATTAAGCTGCTCTGGTCTGGTGCCGAAACCAATAAAACTGATAAACACTTCTTCACATTTACCATGTGTCCGAACTCATTGAAAGACACCTGAAGAATCACCGATAGTCCGACTGCCGTGACCAACGGGGTCCACCGTGCGCGTCGCAGCAAAGTGAGGCAGGCGCGGAGGCTTGCACAGAATCTACCACACTCCCTCCTCCATCCCCCGGTCCTGGTGTCAAGACAGAGTCAAGAAGGCCGGACTCCTCGCTGCCGCGCCCCGCAGCGGCAGAATATCAGCGACACATGTGTCTGGGCTTTTAGTTTGCATCTATGGCGGGAGTACGGTATGACGACCCGTCATATATGTTCATACAAATACACATGCGGTAGAGGGCGCTCACCGATCGTTCTTATAGAACTCACTCGTCCCGTTGTGCCTTACAGACTCTCTCTCGAGCCCGACCGGCAGCCGCGCAGCGGCGCGCGATACAGGCAGAACGTTATTACCGATAAAGACAAGGGATATCGAAATGGCCACTTCTGGTTTATTATCCGTCGTCAGCCAGTCATACCCAACCCCAAAGTGTGCAACACCTGGGGCTCAAACTTGCGACCTGTTAGTTCGAAGTCCAACGCCTTTAACCACTGGGCCATGGGCTCGTTTTCCTGTCGGCTTTGATCGGAAATATACAGTGTCAGAGAGGCGTTCACTGGTCGTTCTTGCGGAACTCACTCGTTCCGTTGTGCCTTACGGGCTCTCTCTCGAGTCCAACCAGCAGCCACACAGCGGTGCATGATATAGGTTAATAAACCAGAAATGGCCATTCCAGTCTCCCTCTTCTTTGCCGCTAATAACATACTGCCTATCTTATGCGACGCTGTGCGGCTGCTAGTTGGACTCGAGAGAGAGCCCAAAAAAGGCACAACGGAACAAGTGAGCTCCGTAAGAACGATCGGTGGGCGCCCCCTACCATTGAATAGATAGCATATGAACAGGTGATTTTGGAATACAGAAAAGGATTAGCAATCAGGCATGATTAAGAAAGGGGAAGGATGGGATGAAAAGTGCATGATGATCTGAGAGAGCTGGATTTTCTGAGCTCAACGGAAGTCTTCATGCCTTGGCTGTTCGAATGATAGTTGGCAGACGAAACTTGGTTGACAGCGGTGTGAAAATGTAAAATAAGTTCCCCTCTCCCCCAATAGGTACTTTCCGATATACCTAAAGAGGTTTAACGAACAGTACGGAGGAGAATTTTCTGCAAGATAAAAACTACATTTTTTCGTCGCTGAAAATTCCCGTTTTCTTCTCAATGGCCAAGAAACTTGCTTTGACAAGATAGCAGTGAAAAAATAGTCCCTATCGAAAGATAAAAACCGCCAAGTAACTGAAGCAGTGCCTTCCATATGCATTGGGGTGCCGAACCAATTCAAAAACCTAGTATTTGGTCTACTACAGCCAAGTAAAGCGGATACGCTTGAATCGCCGCTGCGATTGTTTTTACTGAACGCACTCGTCCCTTAAGGACTCTCTTTCTCTCTTGAGCCTAACCAGCAGCCGCAAGGCGGCACATGATATAGGCAGAGTGTTATCACCGAAAAAGACAGTGGAGTCTGGAATGGAAATATATATATATCAGAAGGGTAAGATAGAGCTTGGGAGGCAGATCAATACGGGACTGTTTTGGGTTTGTTTGCCTTTATCTAGCCAATCACAACTCTGACCACCATCTGGGACTGAAAACTCAAACATGCACACTCACATAGGGCGCAGATGGCTCACCTCCTGGGGTTTACCTCCCTACTATCATAGCTTTGTCTATTTCGGTCTGGCAGATGGTTGCCTGTTCGGGACTCCTGTTACCCATAAGAAGCTTTTTTGCTTCAGGAGGACAATAGATCTGTGTCCGAACTAGTTGAAAGACACCTGAGGAAGCACCAAATACATGTGGCGCACAAGCCGACGACTACACTTCGTAACCAGCTTGCACACCCTAAGGATAGGGTTGGCTATTTAGAAAAGAAGGAAGTCGTCTATAAGATACCATGCAACACCTGTAATGCAGTTTACTGTGGTCAAACTGGGAAATCAGCCTCTACGCGAATACACAAACATCAGTTGGCCGTAAAAAGGCGTGACCACTTGTCCCAAGTTGCCATGCATACGTTGGAAACGGGACACAAATTCGCCTGGGACAGGACCCGCATTGTAGGTGTCTGCTCATCCAAAAAGGGTCGTGAATTTTTAGAGGCCATCCATTCTGATAGCGCATGCATCAATCGACACGTAGAATTGGACACGGTGTACAACAGCCTCAAGGAAAAGTGGAAAAGGCGTTAGCCAATCAGAACATTACATCAGCAGGAGTGACAAGGCAAAATCGATTTTTTCAGCGTGTTTAAATGTTAACTGTTTTGCACACTTACTTCACGTCTGAAGACGACTTGGGGAACCAAAATCGAAAATTTACAATAAAACTTGTTTATCTTTCCCAAAGAGCTTATTTCTTTCGAAGGCAAAGACAAGGGGTACTGTATATAGGTAATATTCTCATGGATTCCTGCGTTTTTATTTCAGGGAATCTTCGTATTAAATATATTCTTCCACACTGAAGTCGAGGTCACAGTCATGGGAAAGACGGTGCTCACAAATGGCTGGGTTCGAGCAGTATCATGGCTCCTCATATTCTCATCCATCTCCATGATTCCAATCTTTATGGTGGTCGGTCTCCTGAGAGCGCGGGGGACTTTCTATCAGGTAACATTCGCACAACCATTCTTCCCACTGTTTGACGATATTACTTCGTTTTTGCAGAATCCATAATCTCATCAGAATGAAAGGGTGCATTTATAGTGCATGTTCTGTTAAAGGATAGCTGTGCAACCTCGAGGAAATCTTTCTGGTGCACCCCAGATTTCCAGAAGTACTTCTAGAAGTTTCATTCTAGCCCTTCAAATATGACAGTTCTGACAGATGACTGAAAGCAAAAGGACAATATTTGTTCATTTAGGATTTTTCGTCTAAAAAGGCGTGTAAAATTTGTAAAGGAGACCTGTTAAAAACCGGTGACTCGCCTGACAAAGCTTATTTTAGTCTGAGTGGAGGATCGGCTGGCATCTCAAGCCGAACCAGCAACTGCTGGTCGGCAGTACGACGGACTTTTATAGCTGCTTTAGCATTTAATTTGCATTGCTAAACACTTTTCGTAGAGAGAGAGAGGTCGAGAGAGAAGACTTGAAATAAGCCCTCAAATACAGTTCTCCTTTTTTCAAAGGGGACTTGGGGTAAGATTAAGACTTTGTGCTCGATGACAGAATACCCACTTAAAAAGTCCAGGTTTGACCGGTGACGGTGGCATCCACTGCAAACAAATTATCAGATCATTTAAATCCCCGCTACGTCTGGCTACTACTTTCGGATTCGCCTGTACTATGCTCCTAAAGGCTGGGGTTTAGCCCAGCTAGAAATCTTTCGCTAGACGTCACTCTGCGCTAAGAAAGAGCTGTAATCATTTAAAAACTGTCCAAATTTTATCACTTTAAAACTGCTGTGACTGTGTTGGCTCTAATGTTCGCACCTTTGCAGAGCGAAGTTCATGAGTAGCCCCCAACGAGGTGCGAGCTTTTTGTAAATAGAACTACTAAAAACGGAAATTGGTTTTTCTGGAATAGGACTAAATAGGACGTCACCATAGTAGCTTACATGACAGTTCTATTGTGTTTCTTTTGCCATCTGCCTCCATAAGAAGAATTATTATCAACCTATACTAAACGCTACCTTATTTTATAAATGCAACCATGGTCAAGGGTAGGCTATTTGACCCCCTGTGTGGTTGGTGTGCTTCATAACGGTTTGCCTGGTAGAAGGTCGCAAAAGGGTTGTGCAGAAAGCAGCTTTTGACCTCCAATAGCGTTATCGACATTGAAGTTGCCCATTTGTGTCTCAAGGTTAAGGTCTGGACAACGGTGTTAAATTGGTTAGTTAAAATTGGTGTTAGTTGGCTTATTCTTGGGGATATGATTTCCAGGCTTGGGCTATGGTTTCAATTTGGAATTGAGGCTAGGGTTAGAGTTTTAAGGCTTGGCTTATGACACCGGTTACATCCGACTCTTTTTTAATGCCTACAGGTTAAAGATTTACCACCGAAGACATGGCCATGGTTGGCGGTAGGTTTGTAGCTAACTACACTCTCCCTCTAGGGAGTTACATACCATACCCTTGCCCAACGATGTCATTGAAGTTGCTGCCGCCGTTGTTGCCGCATCGCTTAAACGAACCGGTGATTGATCCAAAACCCACTGTTTCTCCCAATTGCTGTGCAGCAGATTGTTTCAGCTAACTTCAAATTTCCTTTCTTCTGTTTGTCCCCTGTTGATGCAATTCACCCCCACTCTTGGAATTTATTGGGGGGTCAATATTCCTGCATCCAATCTGTGGAGTTACTTTAATTTAGTTGAACACTTGAAAATACTAAAAAGTTCGTCGACTTAGAGCCTTGTTTCTTTTCTCTATTTCAGCGATGCGTCGCACTGATTACTCCTGGCATTCGTCCAACTTTCTCGGACTTCCAAGTTCACACACCGGATCCGGACAAACAGTCCGCCTAGGCCTTAAAGCATCCAACGTATTCAGTCCTCCTCAAACCAATGTTCCCTCCTGTTCCACCAAAACTGGCGCATCAAGCGACACCTACTCTCACTAGCTAATCAAGTTTTATATGCCCTTCACGGAGAAAGCTTTCATCACTCTCAGTCACTCGTAGTGCATGCAGATTTTGGCTAGTTTTATCGCTAAATATTTTACTGTTTGTGATCCCCCTAACTACGTTTTTCCACGCTTACTTTACTCATTCACAAGCATGTTAAACTTAAGGCTAAATGGAAGCCGCCGTCTGTTGTAGCTCCGTATGGTACTCGTGCAAAAATGTAACTTTCTATGGCATCAATCTGTTCTGCAGTCCTGTTGTTGAGGGTGCTGTCGTTGGTGGGCTATACTGGGGACAAATGGCTCAACGTGTCTGTTAATCCGTCTGCCCAGAGTCGACACCAGGCGCAGCGCGCAGCGTCCAACCGCAACACCAACAGGCTGGCAAACTCGAACAGTCGGTTAGATCTTATTTTGTAGGCGTACAGTGCATGACCGATCTCATGAAATGTTGGCCGAAATTCTGAAGTGCGTTTTCAATTAGGAGGGATTGCTTAGGTGGACTTTTAATATTATCTTGCGGCATAAACCATTTCTTTTCGACCTCCTGTAGAAACCGTAGTCGATAAAGCATGACTACTTAAGTAGCACGTATTTTTCATATCGATTTTCAATGGTCTTATAAATTCAAATATATTTCATATAAGAACATAGACAAAAGGGCTTTCTTTTACTTATTTGATAGAGAACCACACCATCTTTATATTGTATACTTGAAGAAGGAGTACGATTAGGTTTTAAAAAGGTTTTTTAATTCCCGAATAATTTGGGACCTGGTCAGCTGTTGCCTTAGCGCTTAACGATTTCAGTCTACAAGGTGCATGCGTTCCGTATATGGAAAATCATAAATTTTTTCATGCCTTTAAAAAGATACTATAAAGAGTCCATAAAATTTTGAAATGGATGCGGACCATGTTGTACATTTCATGAGGAGCAGTGGTAAACGGACAGGTACGATGCTGTGTGAATAACCATTGCGCGATCTTAAAAAATGTCATAATTGGAAACTTTTTAAAACCTAAGTATACTCCTTCTTCAAATATACAATATACGGATGGCGTAATTCTCTATCAAATGAGTAAAAAGAAAGCCCTTTTGTCCCTGTTTTTTATGAAATATATTTGGATTTATAAGACCATCGAAAATCAACGTGAAAATACGTGCTACTTAAGTAGTCATGCTTCATCGAGTACGGTTTCTACAGGAAGTCAAAAAAGGCATTCAAAAGTCGACATCCTGCCGAATCTGAAGTGTTATAGGATTATATCACAAGATAATCAGTATTATAAATCCACCTAAGTAATCCCTCCTAATTGAAAACGCATTTCAGAATTTCGGCCAGCATTTCAAGAGATCGGTCACGCACTGTACCCGCAGTAGGCAAGTCCCAGCCGCCTGTCATACGGAACCAGTGGGAATAGCTGGTTTAACCCTAACCCCAACCCCTAACCACTAACCCCAACCCTAACTCCAACTCCTAACCCTAACCCCAACCCTAACCCTTAAGCCTGACCCCTAACCTTAACCCCTAATAAATACGGCTGGAAATAAGATCTTGCCGAACAGCCGACAGGTGCATGGGCGAGAGGAGGGTGGGGTTGACGCTGAGGACTATTCCTACGACAAATCACCACATTCCTCCGACGCGCTTTAACCAACCAAGATGCACTAAAAATTGTGCCTTGGAAGGATGTTAAATGAAGGAATGAGTGGGTCCATCTCAGGCTGCAACGGCTCCTTCGTGGGCTTTGTGGCACTCCTTCGCTAGTAAAGTCCGAGTCGCCCTTATAGAAAGCCCGTTACATGTTCTGGGAACTAGGCCACGTATGACATGCGCGGACGAATTGTTTGGCCACATCAGTTGTGGGGACCGCGCTCACCTCTGGTCCTTTTAACCCTATCTTGTCACCGGAGTAAGGTGGGTGGGTAAGGAGAGAGTGCAGTAGATTCAGCGCAAGTCCACCTCAGTACAAACAAAGTCTCGTCCAAGTCGCTGGTGCTGTGACCACTCCGTTTGAACGCCATCTCGTAGGACGCTTGAAATGTCAGAGTGCATGGCAGCGGGAGCCTGATGACGGCAGACCCGACGCGGCTGTCCCGATGCCAATCCATAATTTGGTGTACAGTGGCTGGCCCCCGGCGAATTTCGGTTCGTGGTTGCAGTTTCCGCACGACTTGCTGGCGCACGGTCAATGCGATGCGGAAACAGTCAGCAGCAGTGGTTAGCAAACCTGTTTCAATGGATCAGCTGAGAGGTCAGCAAACCAACACCAGACAGCCGCAGGTACAGTACGACAACGAAACAGACAGCGGGCGTGAGAACTCTTCGTAGGATGGAAAAACGGAGAGAAGAGGAAAAGGACCAAATAAGTGGGGCAGCCAATGGTCCTATAAGACCAACTGAGGGCGACCATTTATTCCGAAGGTGACTGGATCACGCAGACGCTTGATGTTACTTAGACATATCTCTAAATGACAGAAATAAACTGTCGGTTTGTGACACAAAGGTCGCTCCTCGAATCTTCAAGAGATGGCTTGGCCTTTAGGCGTAATTTTGACACAGTAAGCTAAGTAGGACGCACAGCGGACGTCCGGTCTTTTATGAATTATTTACTGATGTAGGTTTCGAAAAGTCAATGGTTTGTCTAATTTTGAATAAATCTGCGGCAAGCCTGACTTTTGATTCCCTCAACTACATTCGGTTGGAGTCTGTCCTTCCTATTGAACAGTCTTGGCTCTGCCGATGGATGCGAAGTTGATAAAAACTCTGAATGTATTCTGTCTTGGAAGATCAGGGAATCACGCCATTAAAGCAGCTGAAGAGAACACACTGTCCTCCTGTTCAAAGACCGGAAATATTAGTGCAGGGACTACTATTCTCCAAGCAATACAATTTGCTTAGAGACACGTCAAAAACAGTTAATGCAACGCCTACTGCGACAATACATGATGCCCTGAGATTGATTTAGACATGAGTCCTCTCCAGTATAATGTTTGCCTGTTTAATTAACGCTCATTTTTGTGCTTTTTCAACAATTATGCCACAGACGTGACGCAAAGGGCCGACATGTACAGTGGGTGACCTAACTCATGAAATGCATCGAAATTTACGAGTGATTGCTAATCCCTCGCAAACCGACACCAATCCGTGGACCCATTATCTATTCTAGTAAGGCACAACTTTAAAAGAATTAAAAGCATATAATAATTAATGTGGGCAATTTTGCGCTGTTTAGAAATGTCAATCTTTTGTAAAATCGCAAAATCCCAAGAGCGTCAAAATGGTTGCAATTTAGGAAACTTCATTTTTAAACTTTTCAAACGTTTACCCATGGACAAAACTGAGTGAATATGAAAGTACAAATGAAATAACAGTTAAAGATAATGTTCTTATGAAGTTTATATTTAAATATCCCTTAAAAATTAATGTCATTCCGGGTATGGCACCTCGCCAACAGCCTACATTCTTGGCATAGATTCCGAAACAGTTTCCCAAGGATTCGTGGTATCCTTGAGTCCTATGAATCAATTAAGATGCGGCTCAATGAGAACGGCAAGACTTTGCTCGATTTAGTCGACAGGGACATCTGGTAATCTGTCGTCTTAGCCTCGTCTCGCCGCCTAAATAAGGTTAGTGAAGGAAGGGAGAGAGTGCGGCAGATGTTGATCAAGCTTACATTCCATATGGTATTCCAGTTTGCCTTTTGTATGAGTTTCAGCAAACATTATTAATCATTTTGAGTACACGCCCTCTCTCTCTACCCAGATTAAACGTATTTTCCCGGTCGTAGATGTTGTTAACTCAGAATATCAACAGGGCACAGGAATAGAACCCCGTCCCTCGTAATACAGGGTGGTTTTGCACTAACTTCCAGGGAAAATAGGGTTGGGATATTTGCACAAGGTCATCCGTAATGTCGGGAGGACTCCTCTCTCCGTGTCTTCCAGACCAGTCGTTTAATCGGGCAAAACATGTCTGACGCAGCAGTAGACAAGCTATCTCGGGAAGTGTTAACTGAAATTTCGAAATACTATTCCATTTCAAAAGCATTACTCAAGTAAGGTGGTCCTACTGACTATCATGCCGTGGCAAGATGTTGGGATGCTTCAGTGACGTCAGGAACCTGACATTCGAATGTGCCCCTTACCGATCGTCTGCATGAGCTATACTTCGCAAAAGGTGATTACTTAGGCGGCATGAATTTTCGCAATTGATTTATGCTACCCCTATAAATTAAAGCATATTTTATACACAAAATATCCTTTTTTCCACTCATTCTGTAGCAAATCGCGTCTTCTTCAAATTGTATACTTTAAGAAAGAGTATCTTTCGGTTTTAAAGACTATTCTCAGTCCCCGAAAATTTTGAACACGACCTGTCGTAACACTTGCATTTAGGGTTTCCGAACTACAGGCTGTGTATTTTTTGTAAGGTAAATCATGCATCCCTATATGCTGTTATAAAGAGGTCGTATATGGCTCATGTGAACCATGTTGTCCATTTTATTAGCAGCATTAATAAATGTGATGCTGCAATGCTGTATGATAGGACATCTCAAGGTCTTGAGAAATCTCACAGTTAGAGACTCTTTTAATGCCAACATATACTCTTTATTCAAGTATGACATTTGAGAAAGACGTAATTTGCTACAGAATTAGTAAATAAAAGGATATTTTGGCCACCATCTCTATGAAATACATTCAAACTTATAAAGCATCGAAAATCAATGGGAAAATTCATGCTGGTAATTTTACGGAATATAGCTTTTTCAGACGATTGGTAAAGAGCTCCTTCGAAAGCCAATTTCCTAGCGTCACATGAGCATCCTAAAATTTTGTCGTGACACGATAGTCGGCATGACAACCCTACTTAACTAATCTTTTCGAAATAGAAACACTTCCGAATGTTATCTAACATTTTGTGGAATAGCATATCTACTGCATAAGGCATGATTAACGCGACTTTACTATGAACTTAAGCGATTTGATGAAGTTTTTGCCAAATTATATAATTGTTAGCTTAGAGAATTCCTCACCGGCCCATAGAAAAGTGTAGGGTAAAACAGGTAACTGAGGTGCAAATAAAATGAGGGTTTTATATGATTTGGCTTTTTTTAAAAACGACCGATTTCTATACTGTTGGGCTTGTTCAACTACGTTTTCAAGCGAAACAAGAGTGCATAACGTCTGATTTGAGCCTTCCATAACACAAGCACCAACCGAAAGAACTGTTCGAGAATCTCCAGTCTAACATGCTATAGCGATGAAGTAAGTTGATGGGGTGATTTGCATACCCATAAGAAAGTGAAAACACCAATACCGTTGCTTCAAAGAAGACTAAGTAGTATAGGAGAGCGGTGCAAGATTTGGGGATGCTCATGGATTCGTCCGTTGGTGAGGTGGAATCCATTTGTGCCCTGTTACGGTTACTAACAGAAATTAGAATTTTTCGCGAGACTTTAAGGATCATGGGCAAGAACAAATAAGAATCTGAAGAAGTTTGCCTCCTCCAATCAAACGAAAGGGTCGATATGAGCTGCAACGCTTCGTTACTTGAGTTTCTGGGCTTTATCAGAAACCGGAAGACCGAGCATCCATCTTTGCCTGGTTTAGCATTAAAGGCGACAGGTATATGTAAACGAACTTTAGTTCGACCAAGCTCACCAATGCGGTGGAGCGTATCAGTGGGGCGCGTCGTTCATGACAACGCTAGGATGAAGGACCCCAATTAGTCGTCCGTAGACTTCGGATTGTGTGCAGATATACAGTAGGTGTGCTAACCCCTGAAATGTTAACCGAACTTCCGAATTGCGTTTTCGTTTTAAAAAGATTAATTATATAGTTTTGTAAAACTGATCATCTTGCAGAATAATTTTATAATAACTTCGATACCACGGGATGTCGGCTTTCAAGCGAACTCCTTTTCGGCTGCATGCAAAAACCACGTTTGCAGAAAATGATTACTTAAGCAGCATGCATTTTTTCCACTAATTTTCAAAGTCCTTAAAAAGTCAATTATATTTCATGGAAAACATTCGCAAAAATATTCATTCTTTCATTCATTCGGTAGAAAACTGCCTCTTCTTCCAATTTTATACTTGAAGAAGAGGTATAGTTCGGTTTTCAAAATCTTTTCAAATTCTCGATTAATTTTGAGTCCGACCTGCAGTTACACTTGTACTCAGGGTTTCCAGACAACAAGTTGCATATTTTCTGTGCACGGAAAATCATACATCTCTATAAACTTTTAAGATGAGTCAATATGGGGTTCATAAATGTCATCAGTGGATGTGAGCCATCTTGTAAACTTTACAAGCAATATTGGTAAGTGTGGGGACACTAAGTTTTAGGAACGGGCATTTTATGGTATAAAAATCTCATAACTAGAAACTTTTTACAACCTAATTATACCCCTTCTTTGAGTGTAAAATTTGACGAAGACGTAATCTGCTACCGAGTGAATAAAAAAATAAATATTTTATGCATGTTTTCCAAGAAATATTATTAAATATTTAAGGGCATCGAAAACCAGTGAGAAAAATTCATGCTACTTAAGTACTAGTTTTTTACGGAGCGCGGTTTTGCATGCGGCTGAAAAGAAGTTATTTCGAAAGCCGACATCCCGTGGCATCAGAATTATTATAGAAATATGCTTCAAGGTGACTACTTTTAAAAGCCTACTTCGAAACGAAAGAGTTTCGGTTAACCTTTCGTGAGTTGGCACACCTATTGTATGTACTTAAGAAATCTAGTTAAGTTCTGATGACTGACAGCTGCACCCAAGAACGGAGAAGCAAAAATCGAAAATCACTGAGCACGAAATGAGATAGCAGAGAACTGCCTGCCAGAGAATAGGCTCAGCTGTTCGATGGTTAGGCACTATTTCAAGAAAAAACGCCACGGAATATCCAGCTGGATACCGTATCTGCATGCATTTATCATGTTGCTCGAAAGTATCATTTTTGCCAGCACCCGGCTTCTGTGTTTCCTGTATTACGTTGGTTTAATGTTTGGCGCGCTGCACCATCCAATTACCGTATGACACGATCCACAGTATACCGACAGCTGGCTGAAGTCCTTCATCCTACCTTGTCTGATTTGCATAAAGTTATCGGGCAGGATGTTAGTTGGTAGCCCTGCCCACCGATTCTACAATTGAACCTACTGTCTCGATTTCGGTATCTGTGATAACGTTCTCATTATGTCTGGGGGGTGCACGGACAGAGGCCCTGTCAGGATTGCTTTCTTCTTCACTTTAACCGCCCCGAGAACGAGGCGCTGCAAGACTGTCTATATAGACTCATTGTATTGCAGCCCCACTCGGAAATCTTTGGTAAAAGGCGAAAGATTTATCCTAAACGGATTATGATTCATCATGCTTCCCATTATGCTTCTAGGTGCATGTGCGCACAGTATTACCTGCATCAGATTAATTGCATAGGTACTATCCTAGGCGGATTGGCGCGAGTCTCCGTTTCGTCGTTTTGCCTGCATCCTTGGGTCTTCTTACTCCAGACCTCCAGTAGAGTCCGGTGCGATCGTGTACGAAAGGACAACCGACGCTCAGTTAGGGTGTCTACCGATACTCCATCCACTGCATCAGTCGTATTGACAGAGTGTTGCCCTCCACCTCCCGCTTTTACGAACAGCCCGGTGTATTTGGTCGCAGGGGGTTGGCTGAAAACTGTGACGCCTTGTAAACAGCGCCTTGGCCAGTAAGCGATCCTTTCCTGCACTTCCAGCTTAAGGCATTGCGGCACCCCCCCGGGCGCTTCGACATTGCTGGGTTTGAACTGGGCACACTCCACCTACCACATCGCGCACTTACTACCTCTTGGGTTCAGACTACAACAGCAAGGCGTCTCATACGTCAGTCAGACCCGAAGTGTTCACCTTCCTTGCATTTTTCACCTTAGTTACATTAGGTTTCCATTTTATCAGGATCGTCAATTCCAGACATTCCCCACAAGCACCATTTACGCCTCCACTCATTTGTCCCACCCGTATAGCCCCTATTACCACCGGTTCCGTAAGTCAGGTAGCTGGGAGTTTTCGGTACCGGGAGGGCTACCAACTACCATCTAACCAGTTATCGATTCAGGGCAAAGAGACTTTCGAAGGAAAAGTGTCCGCAACTGTTACCTTTCCCTGAGAAGGAATAACTTTTGTTTTTTTCGCGTTAAGAATGTCATCTTCAAAGTCCCTTATAGCAACGTGTTACTGTCTGAAGTGTTATTTCTAAACGTTCCTTTCAAAAAGTTACAAGGGGTAAATTTGAGTCTGCAAAGAGCAAAGAAAAGCATAATCCCAATCACAGCAACATTTGAAGAATTCAGCAAAAATTTGTCCCCACCTATTTGAAAGAGAAAAATCCCCAGACCGACAACTTCCCGAACGTAAATACCTCTCAATTAAATAGCCTCAGGGGCACGAGTACTTCCTAAAACACCGACAGATGTTGCTTCCTCCTTCGCAAATTACTTTGGTCATTTTAAAGGAAAGAAAAAGAATGGATCAGCAATCCACGGAGGAATTCGAAAATGCGCGTCCGATGATGGGCAAATAGGATGATAGCACCGAGCTTCAAAACGGTCTGGATCAAGAATCATTGCTGAAAAAGAGTGGCTAACGGTCCAAATCTATATTATGGGGATGGGGTGGACTAACCAGTTTACGGGGACGTGGGCACTCCTATTCGTTCAGTCTAGGATCCTCTGAGACAGTTGTCTCGCGACCACTTAAAATTAAGTAAGAGAATACTTACAAGGGCGGTGGACGATCAGGGTGCCCATTTCTGACCTATTAGCCGCTGGCAACCAGCTCTGCCCAACCCCAGGTCTCGATGACCTGGGATTCGAGCACGGATTCTTTGGTCGTTGGTCGTTTTTAAGTTCAACACGCTACCAACCAACTGCGAAACTTCGGCTTCGTGTGGAAGGGTCATTAAACGATCAGGTTGTGAGACAAGCTCGTCCCATTAAGATCTCAGTTAGAAACTAGTATCCTCATTTTAACGCGACAGGCATCAGGTTATTTCCGCCGTTTGAAGCATAGCATAAAAGCTAAATCAGAGTTTCGACTCCGGGAACATTAAGAGTAGAAAAGTTCGTTTGACTGGGGACAGGGAGTGATGAAGTGCAGAGCTGTTTATCAACTGCTGAGTTGCGTCTCTGTTTACGTTATTCTGAATGAACTCATTCACGGCAGTTTTATAACCGCCTAGGCACATTTCTTGGTTATTATAGTTTCCTACCTTAAGATAGTGTAAGCAGCTGCTTCTTACGTCTAAACCCTTGGAATGGCAATCGGTGAGTCACAGTAAACACCGTTGCATTGAGCGCACTGTCAGAGAAAAACGCTCGTTAGGCAGCTTGTTTGACGGTGACTCATGCAAGGTCAATCAATATTACCAAGTCTCCTCTTCAGTCGACTTTACTGGGGAGGTGCGTTGACAGAAACTGATTCATTGCATATCTCTACCGCTGCAATAACTGCCGGAAGGCGTGTGAGGTGGCTCCAGTTCGGCTTCTACGCTGTGGTTCCGCACGATTCACAACCCGCCATCGGTGCCAAAAATCAAGGCTCGGAAGGCAGCCGAGATGAAGGTCAGGCTCCAATGACTCCCTCTCACTGTTAACTTGGCTACAATCCTCATCGATGGCAGGTCTGAGACTCTTCTGAAGGAGACGGCGCGCGTGCTTGAACACGTAAGTTGCGTCAGCTACCGGGCCAATGCTCGTCCCTCAACCGTCTTGACCGTATCTTTCTTATGGCATAATGGTGGGTGTAGGAGGAGAGAGTGTGGCCGATGCTGCGTAAGTCATCGCCGCGTCCTCGTAGCTGGGATGCTTCCGTACTATGCCCGCTGCGTACCCCACGGAGTCTGCGCAGTGGGGTAGACTTGCGAGATATCAA
>CACRXP010000405.1:535402-550670 GCA_902702965.1 Spirometra erinaceieuropaei | reverse complement strand
TGTCAAGATGGCCGGAGGTGAGCTCGGGCACGGTGACTGGCAAGACTGAGCAGCCCATCTACGCGTGCCACACGCAGCAATGCGCCTACATAATGTGCACCAGGCTGCTACCAGAGGGCGATAGGCATCCCACTTTGGTGGAAATGTCATAAAGGCCATGCACGGTATTAGCCATCGTATTTCGACTCGCAGTCATTAAGGGGGACGGAGTTATCCCTGCAGTTGGCAACCCTTCGAGTTACGACTGACAGCCTGCAGTGCGAGTCGCTATCGCGTCAGATTTATTGTAGCGAGGAAGCCGCTGATGCACCGCGAGGATGGATTCTCCAGCGTCTACCTCGCCTTCCCCTTCCTTGTTCCTGCACCAGTCAGAGCCTGTCAACCGACCGGCGAGGGCATTGGACGCAATGCTTGACGCAGCGTGAAGGCACGCATTCGCACGCCTGTACGGCAGAAGTCGGGGGCTTGCGCGTCTCAGTGCAACACGATAGACGAGTGTCGTCGTAACGACCACTGGCTAGGATTTGGGATGCAGTGTGCGGAGTAGAAATGGCGGGTATTCGTTTTTTTCCTTTTCGCGGCCATCCACTTCCCCCGACAAACTAAGTCCGAAACTACCGACCTCAACCCATCAGCTTCGTTACAGGATTACTTTTATGGCCCAAATCATTGATACTTTTCTATTCATTCGGTCCTATTTGCATTTTAGTTCATTAATAAAGTCGTCTACATAACATCCCGATATAATATACTATGCATTTACTGCCAATCACACATTTCTGTGTTTATAATAAACTATATATTCATCTGACGTAATTATGAAAAACTCGTCACCCAGGGGCAAATCTACTTGGTACTGTCGGATGGTGGATTCAAATAAAAGTCCGCGACATCAGACGAATAATGCTCTTCCAATGACCGCCTTCTCGGTCTGCCTTTCAACACAGGTTTCCGCGCCGACAACTACCATTCACAACTGGAGTCCAACGAATCATTCACTTGTGGCAAAAAAAACCTGTTAACTAATTGAACCAGGTAGTCATCTGGTGGATTCTAGATGGATTACTTAGGAATTCCTGCGCGGACAGTCAACCCACTGTGTCAGAATTGGTGGATTCCATACGTTGCAGTAGGCTGGGCGAGTAACTTGGCCAGACTGTGATTAAACTCGTGGCTCCCGGTGCGGCTTAATAGCTCAGGGCGCTGGCTGTACTCATGCCTTGTCCTTTCTGTCGTAGGTTTGAAGTTCATCGGGCCGTCGAGTTCTTCGTAGTCGGGTTGGACAAATTATTTGAATCTGCTGAAATCACCTATTACCTTTATTTATTGTGCGCACCTGACTTGACTCACTACACATTCTCGCTGAAGATGCGAATACTGATGACCTTCGCGTAAGATATTATTCCATGCAAAACGAAACTCAACTTCTATTCTCTCAGCAGAAAACCGCCGTGAACAAGGTCTTCGTCCGCTGACATCCTGTTTCGATAGTATCTTGAAGGATACGCGTGAATCTCTGACCTTCACCCCGTGGCCTTGAATGAGAGCGGTCCAAATGCAACAAAGATTGCTCGGGAAAAAATAAACAAAGGAAATCTCTCTGTCAGAATGTTCTTACTGCGCATTTAACGGCCCAGCGACTGGGAACTCAACCGCTTTTCTCGACAACTGGTGTTTTCAGTCCAAAATGAAACAAAACATTAGCGCGCCGATTAAATTCACGCCAGCAAAGGGCACTCTGCCAGGGCGCGACAAGGCTAGTGACGCGTCTCCTTTCGGAAAAAAAGGTTTTTAGTGGTTTTAAACTATTCCATGAATGATAAAGTCATTTAAGAGGAAGCATGGTCGTTGTGTGTGGATTGAGAAAGTTGAACTATTCCGCTGTTATTATCGACCATCAGTATAACTCAGATCCTACCTTCCTGAGATTGGTTTCGACAAAAAAGCATGAGGAAAGTGGTGTGGTAGGCACAGTGACCGCATATTTGCATCGTCCACATTCACGTTTTAGGAAACCGTGGGACCTCTTCATGTCCCTATCCAGGTTCATAATTTGACCTGATTGGTTGCTACGCAAAGCTTATCAACATAAACTTGGGGCCAGATACCGATGCGACTACTTGTACGCATCCTTAGCCGGGCATCAGGAGTTCAACTCTCCAGATATTTTCATTGGCCCAAACTGGCGAGTCTGATTGGTGGAGGGGTTGGGCGCTGGACACTCCCCGGCGTACGCGTCGTGCACGGATGAAGTTGATCGAACTGGACTGACTGCAGGGTGGAGCACAGATCGTTTCCGTCTAAACCCAAGCAAACCAATTAGCACAGCAAGCGACTAGCGTTGGCGACGAAACTAAGTCTTCAGTCGTGAGGTTTAGACGCGCCAATCAGGTGGTGACAACCGTAGTCTTTTTCCGCAGCATTTCGCATTAAATTAATCCTTATGTGTACATATCACATACATAAGTGCGAGAACAAAACAGACAAACCGAGTGACCAACACAATGCCTCTCATCTGCCATATATCCTGATTCATGAGTAAGCCGCGAGGGGTTGGCTTCGCGCCTTGACACCGCCTGAAGTGACAGTCAGTGAGTGCGCGCGGAAACTTTCCGGCCCCGCAGGCCGGGTGCCGCAAGTATGGCCACCGGGGCTATCCAATTTATGCATCCCGACTGCTCGGGTTTTTTGCAGCAGGGTGTGGGCGCGCCAACTTGACCGATTAAATCAGGGTTCAACTGTTCGCAGGGAAGCATCGCCTGTGTTGCTTGACTGACTCGAGTGCCGCTGAGCGGCAAACGCACCATCAGAACAACCCGGTTTTTGAACTCCGCCCCCCCCCTCCCTTAATAATCCTGTCCCTGCTCTCCGCCCCACTGCTGTTGTGTCATCAAATAATTAGCGTGCGCGCAGTCCTTCAGAGAGAGCTTGACACTTCTTACATGCACGGCGAACTGTACTTGTTGGCAGAAACCGCTTCCGACTCCGGGAGGAACTCTCTGCAGCTGGTAAACACTGTGGACGGCCAGTCGGTCAGAAACCCCCCCCCCCACACTAGCCGTGGTCCTTCTAGTGTTGGCACTGAGAGCCAGGGGAGATGAGATTGTTTGCCTCCGACGAAGAAGGACATGAAAGACCAGTCCCACAAGCGTCGCGTACCCCGCAAGCAGCCAGGAGCCAGATAAACAAGCCGCCGAGCCAGTTCCGCCTAGTCATACCCTCTACACCCACGGAGGACGTTCACTCATTGAGGACGGTTCGCGTTTAAGAGGGCAGTCAGGAGACAGCTTGAACACAATGGATACGACGCACCCGACCACCAGCCAGAAGCAGTGTTTTACACAGTCTACGCAGTGAGGAGCCGACGTTCTCAAACCTAAACAAGTGTGAAGTTACAACCTAAAGGATCTGCCAAAACAGAAGTAAGACACCTCTATGGCGGTTTACCAAGAATCCCGCTAGTTGGCTTTCCTCCAGAAGAATTGACTTAAAACATCACATCCTGCGGTTCAGTCAGCGTTTATTGCATCGTAAGTGTGTCGTGCATTTACACAAGGTGTTCCGCGGACAAGATACACCTTTGCGGCAAAATAGTTGGGGGGCAAAATGCAACGACAGAAGCACAAACGAAGACAATGAGGCGTACCAAGAGGACTGGATCGGTGAACAAAATCGTAACCCTGTTTGAGCCTCCGGGCAGACATTGTGCTGTTTTTTTTTAAATAAAATACCCTATAGTGAAAGTAATGGCTAGCAGAGGGTGGGGAAATGCACACACGCCATCTATACAGGCGGGCACTGGGCGCTTTACTCAGTCCAACAGCAAATGTTTGGACGAAGAGGAGATGGATAGGGAAAGGCGAAATAAAAAAGGAATGCTTAACATTACATTCACACCAAAATGAGAGAGAAAAAAATGAATAAATAAGGGGAGAGCTGAGGAGGGCGGGGGAGGTGGGGGTGTTTTATACAGGCCTCGGACCCACGTAGCCCATGCCCTCAGGCATGAAATAGGCGCGTCCGGCCGCTTTGAGGCAGTATGAGCGGAAGTCTTCCATGGAGACAGCCATTGGGGTCCACCGTTCGATCAGCGACCGCAAGGGGACATACTCCATAGAGCCTAGCGGTTGCAGCTGCTTCTCCATATTCCACAGAGACACCAGCGGTGCCGGTTTGTTGAGGTACTTCATGCGAATCCAGAAGTTGTCCAACAGGCTATCCGGCCAATCAATGCTGGAATGCGGCAACTGCGAGACGGGCGCCTTGTAGGCTGGCGGTGAGGGGCCCCCCTCCCCAGCGCCGTTCATAATGGTAGCGGCATTGGGACCGTCGGCCTGCGAGTAGAGCTCAATGATCACATCAGCGCCGAAGGGAGGCCATTTGCCATCGAAGAAGTTGAAAGCAAGTAGTAATGGCAGAATCGTTGAGTCATGTCCAGCAAAGAGTTGCAGTGGGGGCAGTCTAGAAAGGGGAGATGGGACTGTCAGGAGGGAAAAATATGCCTTGGAGTTGAAAAAGTGGGCGTACGACAGGTCTCCGTTAGGAGTCCTCATAAAGACTTCGAGAGGCCCCTGACTTCTGGCCTCAATTGTTAGGAAAATTTCCATGATAACAAAACGTTCACCCAACAGCGTTTGTGTGGAGGTGATGGGCGGCTCTCCATCCATTCCGCGGGACTGTGCTATACGGCGACGTTTAAACCCTATTGGATGGTGGGCAGTTTTCGTCGCGTTTGTGATCTTTTACAAGTTTACCAGGAGGGTGACCCACTGCGGCCAGAAGGTATCACGGCTGTATGGTCAGGAACCGCATAAACATCGGATTCGCGTGCCGCAGGTGCCCTTCGCTGATGACCTTTCCACTTACAGTGCGTGACCGATCTAATGAAATGTTGGCCAAATTTCTGGAATGCGTTTCCGATTAGGAAGGATTACTTAGGTAGGGTTGCAATACTGATTATCATACGACACAAGCCTAGAGTATTTCGGACTCGCCAGGATGTCAGCTTTTGAATGGACTTCTTTTTGACCACCTGCAGAAACCACATTCGATAAAAAAATGACTACTTAAGTAGCATGCATTTTTCCTATCGATTTTTGATGGTCTTATAAATTCAAAAATATTTTATAGAGAACATGCACAAAAATATGCTTTCTTTTGCTTATTTGGTAGGAAATCACATTGTCTTCATATTTTATGTCCGAAGAAAGCGTATATTTAGGTTTTAAACAGTTTCTAATTATGAGCTTTTTAAGACTGTGCGATGGCCATGCGTGCAAGACCGCACATGTCCGTTTACTACTGCTCCTCATGAAATGTACAACACAGTCCGAATCCATTGCAAAATTTCATGAACTCCATGAGGTATCTTCTTAAAGGCATAGAGGAATATATGATTTTCCTTACGCGGAAGGCATGCATCTTGTAGACTGAAATTGCTAAACGCTGATGCAATGGCAGATCAGGCTGAAAATTATTCGGGAATTGGGAAACTTTTTAAAAACCTAAACATACACTTCCGTTGGGCATAAAAGGTGAAGACAATGTGATTCCCTACCAAATGAGCAAAAGAACGCCTATTTTGTGCGTGTCTTCTGTAAAATATATTTGAATTTAAAAGACCATCAAAAAGCAATAGGAAATATGCACGCTACTTAAGTAGTCATTTTTTGCTGAGTGTGGTTTCTGCAGGAGGTCACAAAGAGGTGCATTCAAAAGCCGACATCCTGGCGAGTCTGAAATGTTATACGGTTATGCTGCATGATATTCAGTATAACAACCCCACTTAAGTAATCCTTGCTAATCGAAAACGCATTCCAAAAATTTGCCCAACATTTCATGAGATCGGCCACGCACTGTACCTGACACCTGTTGCCCTCCTCGCCCCTCCGGATAGCCCGCAGGTAGACAAACGTCGTCTTGCTGGGCTTTCTGCCGTCCCAAGTAGACCCAGTAAATCGCAAGCAGGAACAACTTTCTCAGAACTGATTGTAAACGAACATTCCCGGTTTTTTTCTGGCTGGCTGGACATGAGAAACTAGAACACGAGCAGGTACTTCTTCTTCTTCGAGTTGGACGGCCACAGTTGTCGGGGGGGGGGGAACCAGCACGCTGTACGGCATAGCCTAAGATTGGGTCTTGTGGCATTGCAACCCCTCAGGGAGGCAGAATTTCCATTGACTCTATACGTAAGGATCTCCCTCGATGGCGTGCGAGCTTCTCGACGTCTCCAGGAGATACGAATGCTTGGCAAATGCCGTCAGTGAAGTGCTCTAAGCCTGTATTCCGGGCCAAAGTCGGCCATCGCTTTTGTACATCCAATTTTGTTTATTTTGAAGGCTGCCTCCCGATCAGAACAAATAAGACTGGCCGAGTCTTTTTCAGACCCGTAAAAGGGCTTAAAAAGCTAGCGACAGCGTCGTATGCCAAATGTGAAACGATTTTTCATCTAGGCAAAATGTTATTACCGACAAAGACAAGGGAGAATGGAATGGCCATTTCTGGCTTATTAGCCGTCGTCAGCCAGCCATACCAAACCCCGTGGTGTGAAACACCTGGGGCCCGATCCCGCGACCTGTTAATTAGAAGTCCACCGCCTCTAACCACTGAGTCACGGGCTCGTTGTCCTGTCGGTTGCGATCGGGAATGTGCATATAGTGGTGGAGGGGCGCTCACCGATCGTTCTTTTACGGAACTGACTTGTCAATAAAAACATTCTGCCTATATCATGCGCCGCCGTGCGGTTGCTGCTTGGGCTCGAGAGAGAGCCCGTAAGGCGAAGACGAAATGAGTGGGTTCCGTAAAAAAAAAAAACAATCGGTGAGCGTCCCTCTAGCAATTTTCCATCTGTCAGAGACCTTCTGGTTACCTATGACAGCGAGATGTCGAAATCGCTTCCGCTCACTGTAAAGGTTGCTTGGTTATATAGAAAATTAACATCTGGATGAGGGGTCATTCGACCCCCTCCTTCTCCCCACACTGACAACAGAAATTAACTTCAGCTCTAATGGAACTTCCATATTCTATGCCTACTTAACATAAAGTAAGATTCAAAAGAGGATTTCTCCCTTATGTACACTGGCGGCGTCAGCCCATTAAGCATCGCTATAAACCCAAAAACCGGTAGCAGCCGTGGGGTGGGAATGAGGATGTTTTCGTCTTCTTCTCGGGGTAAAAAAGCAATCGACGACCTTCATTCCATTAATAGGTTCAGACACCTGACAGGCGATGCAAAAAAATATGGCCGAGCGCAGTAAAAGCCGATGGGCAGAATGAGGCAGCCGCCCGAACGGCAACAAAAACAAACTCGTTGTTTTCTTTCATGGATGGTAGTAGGAAAAAATCTCACTGAGTACTGGCTAGGCGCCAGTTGGAATTACTTGCCAAACCTAGATCAGAGAGGCCAAAAACCTGCCAGACGGCAGCTGGCCATTCCGTTCGGGGCCCTTTCCTGAAAGTGGGCATGTAGTGGTTCCCTTATGAGATCGCGCGGCTTCCTATCGGCTACTCCTTACATCGCGCGAGGGTTGTACTCAGAGCACATCGCGCAGACATGACTTTCTGGCTTGCTACATAAATTCAACCAAACCGTCCGATTCTCTAGAAGTCTCCACCTGTAAAACCTTTGATGCCATCATTCCCGCATAGGAGGTAGTCCTGCACTGAAGTGCTGAGGGGGGGGTATATAATTATATGTGGCCGACAGTTATCTGAAGGATGATTATCAATAAAGCATCGGTCTGATAGTTGAAGAGTACAGGACACCTGCGAAACTTTGGGGTTTAAAAGCAGTACACATCAGGAGAAGAACTAACAGTTTGCTTTGTCTGAACTCGCTTGATGGATTCAAAGGTTTTCGAAACTGCATGTCGGAACCGAAATTCTCATGCAGCGAACTGAGCTGACGACAGCAATTTGTGCGAAATAACTGTTCAATGCTCACATTCGCTCAAAGCGACACTAGTCAATAGAATGCTCTGCCAAATGACCCGTGAACACTATCCTCAGTATGGGATGGGCGGCGGCCAATTCGTCCAAACCCGTTAAACCGAGATTTTTGCATGGCTCAACATATTCCCGCGACTAAACATCAATTCCTTGTTTACCTTATATTTCCCCGCTGTTGGGAAAACCCAACATTCGCGGTCGTAGGCAGATAGGGTATCTTGTTGTGATCGAGAAATCTCCACGGGTTTACAAGTACATGGCCGGCTAGAAACAATTCTCAGAGCAGTACTGACTCGGTGATATCCCTGGTGCTAATTTGGCAACAATCCGGATCAAGAGATTTCAAACTGTAAAGTCATCAAAATGAGAGCCACTAACAACGACGGGTCTGTCCTGCCGGTCAGCGATGTGACTCGAAGACGACATTTTGCGGGGCTGATGTGCAAGTGAGCTGAACTGGTGGCATCGTATAGCCGCACCCCTGCATTCTGTGGGTCTTCGTGCCCAGCAGCGCTTTCAGTGTAGTCCAGTCCTGACTTCTGAGTGAATGCTCGATGTCCTCAAGGGGAATAGAGTTGATGTACTTGAACAGGACAGGCAAGCGTCTGACCGCATACTGACAGGGTAGGAGAGGTTTCTGTGGGCAGGGACGCACGCACAGGGGAAGAGTAATTTGTCATTAATCCGAGTCAAACTTTTTGTCGGTACACAGCCCCGGCTGTACTATCCGCGTCATGAAGACTTAAGGAGGAAGGAAATGGAAGGCAACGACACGGCCAGGACTGCGAGCGGTCGTCGGCTACTGGTAACCGTAGTGAAATGCATTTATGCGCCTTAGCATCGATATTTGTTCAGGACAGTTACAGTAGATGACCCAACTCATGAAATGTCGAGATCGGTATTTGAGTTGATAGAACGGCATATATTTTGTGTGGTTATTCTTGTTTTTAGTTACAGTAGATGACCTAACAGTCAACCAACTACCAGGCCAAAGTCGATCAAGTCATAATAGGAGCAGAGCTTGTTTGCTTCGGGAAGCTAATAGGTCGATGTGTGCCCATTCCTAACTGAATAAATACCCCATCTGAAGCAACGGAGAATGACACATGGCGAGGTACTGATGAACTTCGGTTGGATGAAGTTCTTATGACCCATCTGGTAGACCCCAGTGATGGACCAACTGTGCCAGGTGTGTCTGTGCGCATGTTTGTGTTTCTGGTCCAAACTGCCGGCCAGGGTTATGCTTGGCTGATAAATCTATCCGCGTTCTCCGTCGTGCCTCCTCGTTGCTATATACAGTAGATGACCTAACTTATGAAATGTCGAGATCGCTATTTGAGTTGGTGTAACGGCACATATTTTGTGTGGTTATTCTTGTTTTTAAAATTGATTGGAATCCCAAAAAGCTTTTTTCTAAAGCAGAGGTCCTGTTAGTTAAGTTTTATTGAGGGGAAACGGACCAAAATTAAGCAAATTTTGACGTCCTCGGATATCCACTTAATTTACTATTCTAATAAGTATCCCCTATTAAAATCTCTTATTTGCACGCGTTGCGTTATAAAGAAACTTTCATATAACAAATAAAAATATCAAAGGAGACCACTCTGGAAATGGAAATACTGATTTTTAGTTCATGAAAATCAGATCAAGTCACGTATGTCAAAACACATTATGCTTATCAACAAAGAAGCAATCTGCTCTTTGTAAATTCTAATTAGAAAAACTGTAACGTTTTATATCGTTAAACGCAGTAATAGGCTTGTTAGACAGTATTTTACTACACCGGAAACTGGTAGGTGTAAACACGTATATATGGATTGCGCGCTACATGCTGCCACTTTTCTTTGCCACGCCGTGCAGCAAAGATATCGAAACAGTTCTTATCGGAAGTTGAATTTGAATGGATACGAAAATTGGCAGTCGAAGGGCTGCCGCGTAAATCGTTAGCTGGTATTTTCAATATTAGCCAGATCACTCTCTGGAGAATTATGAATAATAAAATAGTGCCCAGAACTAAGCAAGATGAACCAAAACGGTCCAGAAGCAAGCAAGACGACGATTTCATTCGTCGGACACTGAAAAAGTATCATTATATGCCCCTTAAGGCTATTTACAGAGAACACCTGTCAATGTTTCTTTGTGCATAATTAGAAAAAGAATGAAAGAGTTCGGTCTCCATCAGCAAAACGCCATGACAAAGCCATTTTAAGTAGAAAACTTATTAGAGAACGTTTTTTTGTTTTTTTGCACTAATCAAAAGAAATTGAGACAACGAAAGAAAACATCTTCCTATGGAGCAAAAGTTGGAATTTTTGCTTAATAATTACATAGACCAAACCCCCTTAGACAACTTGGTAGTCTCCATGCCCTCTCGCCTTACAGCGACTTTAAAAGCTAAGTGGAAATCAACAAAGTACTGATGCGTTGTATTTGTTACTATTTTCCATCATTTTGTTGTTTTATGACGGTCCCCTTCTCCGCTGGCAGTTATATGAGGCGTTGAATAGTTGACATGTCATAGAACAGTGTTTTGATTTGGGGGTTTTTCGTAAAATAAATTATTTCTTAGTCAATAAATAGTACTTTATAAATCAAATTGTGCCCTATTTTGAAGCTCGGTCGTATCTTTAATGCAGTATAACTTTCGTGGATGGGGGGTGGGCGTTTCGTGCGCTACAGTGATTTAAGTTCCCAGTTCGTGACCTCTCATCAGATAGGTCACGAACTGTACTTCCAGTTCAGAGCTCAGCTTCCCTGTGATCCTGAAAATTATGACAGGAGTGACCTTTGTGGTAATGTTGATAAGGACTAGGCCACGGCAGTTCTCGCACGGACGAACCCCCCGTGATCAGGTACAGCTTACTTTGTCCATAGACTTCTAAGCACTTCGTTGTGTCGGATCGCCAGCCAACGTAGACATGTCACCGAAGGTGCAACCCTCACCATGGCCCTCTATTTATTGCCTCAGCGACATCTTCTGGGGAGAGGGATTAATCGTAAGGAAGGCATACGACGGGTTCCAACCACAGGGCTGCAAAGACCAAACTTTTGAGACAGAAAACTGACATAGTCGCATCTCCCCCTTGTTTTCGTCATAAGGATCATGGCTAATCTCGCTGCCTTCAAATAAAACTTGAAGGAAATCGTTAGTTAGCAAGGTACCGCTCGTATACACATGAGGACATCGAAATAAACAATCATAGTAGATTGAAGACATCATAAACTTACTCAGAGTGATCGCGAATTTTCGTGAGAATCAAGTGAAGCACTGGTCCGATTGTGATGTCAAGGTTCGATACCCAGTCCCTTAAAAAATGATAAGACTTTAGAGCAGATGGTCAGGTGAGGAAATGAAAACCCAGTCTAAAATGTTGGACAACAATCAACGTCGTTCGTAGTTTACTGAAACAGCGATCAGCCAGTCCCCACCAGACTCGTAGATGTCGTGTTAAGTGGGATTAATCATTATGTTCCGAGAAAAGGACGAAATGAGGGATGTGTGCGAATGCATTTCGCCGTTAACGTCGCTCATCAGTACACCCAAAAATACATCCCAAAGGTCCAGTGGAGCAGAACCACAACGTGAAACTTTGTCGGCGCGGTGACTTAGCTGTATTCCTCCTCCTCCTCCAACCACATAGCGAGTTGAATGAATACAGCGCTTACAAAGCTCTGCAGAAGTTTGCATAGAATCCGTCTGCTGCGGTTCCCGCATCAAAGAAATCACTGGATGAACTGTTCAGTGTACGAAGAAGCAAGTAAAATATTCCAACATCAAGAAATAGACGAAGGGCCAACTTTCTGCCTCCCACGGAATGATTAAGCTTGTTTGTGCGACATAAACACGAAAATGTCCAAAGGGAATGAACTCCTAGTGCATTGCCGAAGATTTTCACGGAGGAACATATGGCCAAATAGGCCCAGGCGATGACTGAATGCCCCAGCGCAGAGCGGGCAGTTAAGGCAGGTGCGTCGAGTGTATGTCGGGACCCCAGGCACTGGTTCGCCTGTCTCAGAGCAAAGTGACCGACAAAGCCGATGCGTGACCCAAATGCATTGTATCAGGTTACCTGCATTTTCTGCTTATACGACTCCGGTATCTTAACGAGTTCGGACTGGCACGTGAATGCGACCCCTACAATTCATACGGAGTCGGGAGCCTCGGGAGGTTAATGAGCAGTCACTGCAAAGTTGAGTGCTTTTCGTAGAATGATCTGACAATACATTTCTCACGGTCGGTCAGTAGGAATTTAGGTTTCGTTAAAGAAAACCCACTTGTACGAAAATAACGTGCAATTACGAAGAATTCCAGGTGCCCGTTAGCCATACGTGTGGTTAAATTTCCGTGGGTTTTCTAAACCTTCATACGAAGCAGGAAAAATGGGCCAGATAAGATACCAGATTTTATTCCCACACCAACAGGAGAAATAAGAGGGTAGATGTGCATAGCACGCCTAACAAGCTGGTTTGAAACCTTGAAGACGCGAAAACTCGAGCCGCCACTGAAAAGACATATACATGTGAACTTTCCTACAGTAAAGTAATCCGTATTTTCAGGTAGTAGTCCTCAGACGCCAGTGCCTGCGGAAAGACTATAGGTCAAGTCTTATAAATTCCTTACGGAAGGAAATATCTGATCTTATAAAGTCATTTAAACTCATGAGTAAGCATGTACAGTCAGGGAATGGCGTATCTCATGAAAAACTAGCGGAAATTATGAAAGTTAACTTTAGTTAGAAGGGATTATTTAAGCGGGATTGCAATATTGATGATCGAGTAGTATAATCCAAAGATATATCAGTCACGCCACGACATTGGTTTTTAAATGCACGTTCTTCTTGTCTCTTGTAAAATCACACTCATTAAAAGTACTACCAAAGTGGCGCAGATTTCTTCTATCGATTTTTGCTGCCATCATAGATTTAAACATTTCAAATAAGAGAAGCACAAAAATATTCTCTTTTCTATTCATTTGGTAGCAAAATGAATCTTAAAATTCTATACTCGAGGAAAGGGTAGCTTGCAGTTTTAAAAAATGATTGCAATTATGAGACTTTTCAGGACCGCGGGATGCCCATTCGAATGACCGTTTATTAGTGCTCCTTATGAAATAAACAAGGTGATCCATATCTACTGCGAAATTTAACGCGTCCTATATAACGCCTTTCTTAAGGCGTGGAAAAATGTAAGATTTTCCTTACATGGAAAGTATGCAGGGTATAACTTGGAAAACTTAAGCACGATTGCTACGACGGGTCGGGTTCAAAAGTATTAGGAAAAGCGAGGAAGCTAGAAATACCCCTTCTTCAAGAATAAAATTTACTATTAGTGAGTATAAGAAAGGATATTTGGCTAGATAGCAGTTGGTAACCAGGAATGGGGAAACGGACGGCGAACTTAACCCTTATCCTAACCTCAACCTTGAACGTTAACCGTTAACCCCAACAGCAACCCTAACCCTAACTGAAATCGTAAATGGAACCGTAGCCCTTAGACATAGCCGTAACTGAAAAACCTAACCGTAATACTGAAGCCTAACCGTAAGCTTAAACCCTAACCGTAACCCGAAAACCTAAGCCTAAAGGCATAACGCCAACCCGACAATCGGGAACCATTAACCAGTACCCGAATTCTAATCTCAGACGTAAAACGGAAGCCAAATGGGTCAGATGTGATTATTGAACCCCACAAAATAGCCCCAGTAAGCAAGCCCCCCAGCCATCTGTAATACGGGGCTTGGCTACCAACTGCGATCTAGCATAAGGATAATTTCGTATATGTTTTCTGTAAAATGTGCTTTAATTTAAAGGCCCATCGAGAATCAATGGAGAATGCATAGTACTGTTGCGTACGGTTTTGGCATGCAGCCGGAAATAAGAGCATTCCAAAGCCGGCATCCAGGCTTGTCTAAAATATTTTGGGATAATGCTGCACTATAATCAGTATTATAACCATATTTAAGTAATCTGCTGATGAAAAACGCGTCTCGGAATTTCGGCTGACATTTCATGAGATACGCCACCTGCCATCGTGCTAGAGGCGCTGCTCTTTCGGGAGTGAAGTAGGCAGATGTGGATTGAAAGTCTCGGCGGCAAGTCACAACACAGCCGTCAAACACGAGAGTCGGATTACGGGGGAGGGGTTATTGAGTGCAGCATTAAATCCTCTCCCTCCTTCCAAAGCTGTTACGTTCCAGGGTGAAGACGACTGAACATGGGCCTGGGGGCAGTGGCTTACGAAACAGTCGCCCAACCTGCCCGTATCACATACACGCGTGTTAGTCTCTCATTCAGATGCCACGGCGGCGGGAGAAGCTATGGTGTCACAACAATACGTCATTGCGATTTGCCCTCGGATGGAAGCGCAGTCAGTCCAGAAGTCGGTCACAACCTTTGGTGAGCCTTTGTGGCTGAAAATCGCGCCCTACTGATGTCAGCGAAGAAGGGTCGAACAAGTTCGACCAAATCGTCACCCCCCCCCCTCTCCTACCAGACGGAATCACCCAGACTGGTGGGACCGGCATCAGGGCATAAAGTTTCTACTCTTGCCTGTTGCGCACGTATTTGGCTCTCACCAAGACAATAGACTAGAAACCACCAGATGAGTTCAAAAACAGGCCGACTCACCTCTGCTTTCCCAGTAATTCACAGAGCAGTTCCGTAGCGGAGAGGATGTCTATCTCCTCCTCCAGGGGCTTCAGTGACTCTGGGTACGTGAACTTGTTGTGCTAAAGGTCAGACATTAAAAGGTCACGCACCCGTCCTCGGTGTTTAACTGCACCGGAAGTGGCAAACCTACAGTAGGCGGGCTAACTCATGAACTGTCAACCGAAATTCCGAAATGCGTTTTCGTTTCGAAAATAATAATTAAGTAGGGTTGTGAAACTAATCCGCCTGCAGCATAAGTCTATAATAATTCAGTTACCTCCGGATGCCGGCCTCCGAATGAACTTTCTTCCGGCTGCATGCAAAAACTACACTCTCTAAAAAATGACCACTTAAGTAGCATGCATTTTTCCCATTTATTTTCGATGCCTCTGAAATTCCAATTATATTTCATGGAAAACATGTATAAAAATATTCATTCTTTTGCTCGTTCGGTAGAAAAGTACGTCTTCTTTCAATTTTATACTCGAGGGAAGGACATAATTGGTTTTAAAAAAGTTTCTAATTGTGAAAATTTTTAATACCGTGAAATGGTCGTTCATAAAGCATCGTCTCTGCATTTACCAATGTGGCTTGCAAAGTTAACAATATGGCTCAAATCCATTGCTAAATCTTATGAACCCCATATGGTCTCCTCTTAATACCGTAGAGAAATG